>JAOEGS010016800.1:0-63366 GCA_025447755.1 Corythornis vintsioides | reverse complement strand
AATATTTGTTGCCCAGGCAATTTTTGCTCCCCCCCCCCCCCTTTTTTTTTTCCTACTTCTATACTTCTTAATGCTGTATTTTTTCATTGGGACTTCAGTTTTTTTTGGTCTGTCCAGGCCTCTGCCTCTGTGCACAGGAGGTGATTAAGATCCAAGCCTCGAGTAAGATCAAGACATCTTTACAGCACAAAGCAGAATGTGAAAATCAAAGCACTAGCAAGTAGCAGCAGATCGTTTTGTTTTGCTGCTTTGGTGGCATGGCTAGAGGAGGGAGTAACCAAGCCTGATACCACCTGAGGAGAAAATAGCACAGTTGGGTATAACCCTTATGGCTGAGAGACACTGTCCAGGTCTTGACTCCTGTGTGTCTGCCCACAGCTCTGTGAACAGCTCACGCCTCAAACATTGTGTGAGTGGCCTTGGAAGGCACAGAGCAGCTTTCTGTCTCTGGCACTGTGCTCTGAGTGAGACTGCACTGCAGTGGAGCCCTAACAACAGCCTTTTGTTTCCTTAGCTCCTCATTGTTCCTGCCATCGTGGGCAGTGCCCTCCTGCACCGGCTGTCGGACGATCGCTGGGAGAAGATAACGGCCTGGATGTATGGCATGGGGCTCTGTGCACTCTTCATTGTCTCCACAGTGTTCCATATTGTTTCTTGGAAGAAGAGTCACCTAAGGTATTGCTGTGGCTCTTGTCTAAGGTCTTTTATTTGCATGTTCTCTGGTGGTTTTCCTTTGTGTTTCTCAAGTGGTAAAAAAAATCCCTTTTGGCAGAAGGCTGGAGCGGTGCCTTGTGCTGAATCATGAGCAAAACCACCTCTGATTCTGCTGGAAGAAATTGTGAGCCAAGCTCCTGTAGAAAACTAACTCTACTGTCTGCTGCCTTTTCACAAGGAAAATAGGTGTTTTCTGGACCCTAGTGGGTCTTAATGCAGAAATTACATGGGAAAACCAGAATGTAAATGCATAGCAGATACAATCCCATTGCAGAAATGAGAACTGTCTGGGACTGTGGCATGCTCAAATACTTTGAGGAACACAGATTTTGCCAAGAGAGTTGGTACACAATGCACAGCTAATGAGCAGAAAAGACTCCTCGGGAGCAATGCAGCAATAGCAAAACTGAGATGTGGTTTTAACTCTGTATTTATTTATTTTGGTCCCATTATGACTCCTGTATAATTCTGGGCCATAAACTGGATTAGTCACTGAATAGTTACAGTTAGTTTCTGGATTAGGCAGAGTGGATGTGACAGCTTTCTGCCTCCTTGCCAGAGGTTATGTGGTGGGGTGGAGGAGAGGGGAGGAGTGGAGGAGTGCTCCTCTCCTACATGTCTCACTGAAGACCTCCTGAAGTTGAGGTCATCTGGACAGCTTTCCCCATGGTTTTAAGATGTTATGGAGCTGATGGTAATTAATTAAGTAATACCACAGTGTGTCAGGAGACTGAGATGATACAAAAATCTTTCCAAAATCTGCCTTGCTGACTTGTTTTCTCTCTTCCCAGGACAATGGAGCATTGCTTTCACATGTGTGACAGGATGATGATCTATGTCTTTATTGCAGCATCATATGCACCCTGGTAAGAAATCTGAAGCACAGCTTTGGAATCAAAACTTTTCTTTCCAATGTAAAGAGTTTATCATTGCAGCTTTCCAAATTCTGTAGGTATCTTCCTACATGCAACTGACCACATCCTGCATTGTGAAATGCACCTTGATGTAATCTCCTGGGATTTGTTGTACAGAAAGTGATGCTACAAAAACAGCAGGAAGTTATTTATTTATATTCCACATACCCCAACTTATGCTTCCCTCACATCAGTGCACACACACTTTCTGCCTCTGTAGAGAATGTCCCAGTGTCTTCCCCTAAGTTACAGCTCTGAATATTTGTTATTTTTGTGTCAGTATGGTCTGTTCAGTCATCATTTGATCTCCTGATCTTTGTACCTCCAGGTTAAATCTACGTGAGCTTGGACCTCTGGCATCTCACATGCGTTGGTTTATCTGGCTGATGGCTGCTGGAGGAACCATTTATGTCTTTCTCTACCATGAAAAGTAAGCTGTTATTTGCATTTAACTTTAAACTGCAATGGAAAGGTGGGGGTTTTCTTGCTTTCTGCACGTTCCTCTCCAGCCTTTCACACAGTAAGAGCTTTGAAACAGTGGAAATGTGTGTTGAGAGTGATGCAAACTTACATCTCATCAGAAGATAATTGTATCCACTCTGTCAGAACATGTCTTCAGGCTATATAGTTGCCTTCTCTTAAAGGGGTAGGAGGGAAGTATCCACTTCTAAAACTTTTGCTACAAGAAAGCAGGGGTTGAGAGTGGGTAGGACAAGAAATGATGGCTTTCTTACACCCTCAGTCTCTGTAGCATTGATTGTACTGCAGTGTTACCTTGTTTCTATAGTCTGATGCATATTGACTCCTGCTACCTTCTTGGCTTTGAGATACAAGTCCTTGAGTTTCAGGTGTGAATTCTTGAGCCTGCTTTCTTTACTTCTCCTCAGGGAGCAAGTCCTGACCTTTTGTTTTGCAGATGAGCCACAGAGATTCAACTAAGAAATTATAAGTTGTCTCAGTGTTTTATTGTCACTAGCACTTAATGCAAATGAGTGCATCTAGGGGGTACTTAGAGAAGAAGGTACTGCCTGCAACTGTACAATGCAAAGATAAAAACTAGCTTTATTTTGTCATAAAACATTGGTTATCTGTCTGTACAGAAAGCTTTTTGAATACTTAAATGGACCCATACTAATACAGATTTTAGAATGTTTGTTTTCTTTACTTTGAAGGAAATGTTCATCCTCTTAGACACCTCCTTCAATGACTCAAATTGTTCCTTTTTAGGTATAAGATCGTTGAACTCTTTTTCTATTTAGCAATGGGATTCTCTCCTGCTCTGGTAGTGACATCCATGGTAAGGAATGTGACTATTTACATTACAAACAGACTTTCCCTTTTTAACTGGAAGCTCTCTTTCATCTGAAAATATGTTGATTTTAGTCCACCATAATTGTAAATGTTCTCTGCAGAAGAACCAAACATAGTCAGTTATTTTGGGTTTGTAGTTTACATTTCACTGAAGTGCTACCTTGTTTTGTTAAATCTGGGCTGTGGGGTGTAGATAAAGAGCTTGGGTTCCAAACCTCCCTTCTGAACACCCTCACTTCTGAAAGGATATTGGACATAATTCAGTTATTTCCTTTGGGGTAAAAAGTCTACAGAGGTGAAGTACCTCAGCCTGTTGAGGAATATTTCTAGGTTTTATTAGTTAGGAACTTACTTAATGTCCACTTACCACTTACAAATTAGGAAAGAAGCTTTTTCTTTATAAAAGTGGAATGAACTTCTGATAACACACTGTCCTTTTTCTTGGTGCATGTAAGAGCCCTCTGGAAAATCTAGTTAATTGATGCTGTGGTCTGGACCAAGAGGAAGAAGTAAATTGACTCTTGCCTCTTTCAAAATTACTTAGGGGAACTAAGCTAGATTTTGTCTCTTACTAGAGGCTTCTTTTAATCAGTGAAGCAGGGGAAGCCTGAAGAGTTGTAGTAGTTGAACTGTATCAAACTGATGAGCTGTATCTGGGATATTTGATCTCTCAGCAATTGGTGGTTTGTTTGCTTAAAAAAAAAAGGTGTCTTGTTGCATCTATAAAGCACCTTATTCCATCCTGCCCACCTCCACACTCTATTTATTTATAGTTACACATTTTAAATAACTTTGAATAGCCCTCTCTGCTGCTAACATAAACCTGACACCTCTACCAGGTAATGCCTTAGCTGCTTCCCAGGAGTGCAGTGCTGTGCCAGCACCTTGCTGGGCACTTCATCCACCTCACAGGGGCTGTGTTCAACTCGCCCTTCCTCACACTAACGTGGTTCTCTTCTTCTCCACGTTTGCCTGCTCTGCTAATGAGCATGAAGCAAGGCATCAAACTGCTCACAGTTCTTGAGTTATCCTTCCACTGCTTCTGTAGTGCTGTTGAGATGTAGGATAAAAAGATACCATTATATATTTCACAGTGTAATATAAATATACTGGGTTTCTCACTTGTCCCTTTGTCACATTGAAGATGAGTTGACAGCCAGCTTTTTTCTTTGTGGGGAAAGCACTTTATATTTTGTGCATTAAAAAACCCTCTCTCTCCCTTACACCCCATCCCTAATCTCTCTCTGTTGGCAGAGCAACACGGATGGACTGCAGGAGGTTGCCTGGGGAGGTTTGATCTATTGTCTGGGTGTGGTGTTCTTCAAGAGTGATGGAGTCATCCCCTTTGCCCATGCCATCTGGCACCTGTTTGTGGCCACAGCAGCTGCTGTTCATTACTATGCCATTTGGAAGTACCTTTACAGAAGTCCTGCAGACATAATTCGTCACTTGTGAGAGCTCTTTGAAAAAGCAATCTGCACTTGGCCTCTGTAACAGTATTATCTGACTTAAGGAATGTGGGGGGATTGGCTAATTGCACAGAAACTGCACTGACCTGGGTAGTTCTCTGCACAGTTACTGTGAACTGCTGTTGTGTGTGTCCTGCAACTGCCCCTCCTGTGGCAAGTGCTGTAAGTAACCCAGATACTGTACTGCAGTACCAAGAGTCCATTCCATGTTAGTAGAAGTGGCTACCTGATGTTTACAAAGAAATTTTGTATTCTAGTTTAATTTTTTCAATTTTTAACTACGTGAATTTTTCTAAATTGAGTGATTCAAATGGTGAAGTCAGTGCAATGGTGAAAATGTAACTCTTGATTTGAAATTGGTTCCTATCACCTTTCCACCAGTCATCTGTTCAACACGAATCACAGACAAATAACCTGTTTTACCACCCCTTATCTTGGTATAATGTGACTTTTATAGAAACTTTTTTGTGTTTTTTGTAAACTTTAAAAGTACATTTCTTGAACTGAAGACACCTGACTGTCATCTATGCAGCTCCTCATGTTGCAAAACCTTGCAAGAAATGGTTACATTCCACATGCTGTACTGACAAACACTGTACCTCTGCTGATGGTTCTATTACAGGTGTCATTGTAATAACCACTTTTATGAACTAAAATCTAAATGGGATTCTGCTGAGTTTTAACAAGCTAGTTTTCTGCTCATGGATAGTACCACTGAAACAGCACTTTCATTTGGCTTTATCCATGATGGAAATTTAAGTGCTTTAAAAGAAACAGTTCCATGATGGATTTGGTTTTTATTCCCTCATGATTCCCAGTTCTAGGCCACGCTGCCCAGCCAGGGGCTGGGGTGAAGCTGACTTGTCCAGGGCTGGCAGTGTGAAGGAGGGTGACAGTTAATACCCCCTACCCAAAGCAGAGGGTCAGATGTTTCTCCAGATGACACACACTTGTGCTGGTGCTGTACTAAGGCTTGGCTTGTCAGAGGGATCTGAGTTGGCCAACAGAGCCCATTCCCATCAACTACCACTGGGCTCCTTCTGTTGGGAGCTCCTGGTCAGAGCAGCAGGTGCTGAGCACTTTGAATTTCTGGTTCTTCACAAGCACAGCCTTTCAGGGAGGGGAGCTTGAAGAACCTGAGGTGGTGTCACTTGTCATTCTGGGATTAACACAGAGTAAAACTGCCTTCCTGTATGGGAAAAGCAAGTGTGGTAGCAAGTGATGATGGTAGAAAACATGCATTAAATGAGCAGGTATTGAAGAGTCACTGTAATGCTGTTGGCCCAATAATTGCATCCTGTCCCACTATATGATGAATGTCTTATATTAAGATTGACTTTATCCTTTTTCTAATTTACTCAGTTTTTTCATGTCAGTATTTAAGAACAAAACCAAAACGTGTTGCCTTTCTCAGATTTTGTTCTGGATGTTGCCTGTCTGCAAACAGTAAGTAGCAAGGTAGGGATGTTTTCCAAGGCTTAACATTGCACCTCAATTTGCCAGAGGGTGGCATCTTTTAAAATATTTGTTATATGGAATTTCCAAGAGGGACAAACTTGACATTCAAGGCATTGAAGAATCTCTGTGTGGTGTCAGCTGGAGATGGGGGGAGCAGCCCCCCCACAGCAGACTAGTGGACTGCCCCAGAAGAGAGTGAGTGGAACAACTGGGCAGGTAATTCCTAGTGCAACAGTCTCACACATCTGGATGCCTCAGTTTTTTTTTTTAACATTGTGTCTATTTTAATATTTTCCACTTTTTGTGAGGTTCATATCTTTTGTTTAAATGCAGTACTGTTATAACCACTAAAATACATGTAAAGGTTTTCTGTAGTCAGAAGTGAAACTAGTGCTTGACTGTGTTGGTTTTAAGTTAATTTTTCATGGCATTGCTTTTTGGAGTGTTTGAAATGGTTTTTAAAAAAATTTCAATTCGCCAAAAATCTTTTGAATTACTGTGTTCTAGTCAACATGATACTGAATGTACTAGACTAACAATAAACATTTTGTGCAATTTGGAACCTTGTGTTCTTGGTGGTTGGTTTTATTTTCTCTTCCACTCCCAATGCACAGGGAGGGAAGTGAGGGACTGACAGTGTTGCCACTTTTGACACGAGAGATCCAGAGTTGAACCTCATGACTTTCTAATGCTGGCTCAGGATACTTCATTTTAAAATAAAAATAATAGGAAGGATTATAATCCAAATTATTCAGTTGGTGTTATGGAAGAAAATATGTCTAAGTTTTGGTAAATAGTGGGAACTTACCATTTTCCCTTTTGCTGTCCTGGATCCATTTTCTCATACCATTATATATTAAGGTTTGTTTATTTCAATTATATAACACTAAAATACACAAAATTGCTCCTATCCCTATAGGAGTATCATGGCCAAGTAAAAATATATAAATATAATAAAATATAAATAAAATATATAGAAGCTGGACAAAAAAATGTATTTTTGTCTGGAAAACATCAATTAGCCTTTTCTTTTCTCCTCTCCTCTGTCTAATTGCAGCTCTTGGGCTGATTCCTCCCAGCAATGTTTGCTCCAGTAGCAGATATGTGATTTTTGTCTTTCTGAAGGAAATGTTTTTAAAAGTGCTTGTCCTGTATTGCTGTGCCTCTGGGTTTTAGAAGTGCAGCAAGTACACCAAGGCTAAATGGCACAGCAATTACAGGGGTTTAGTTCTGCAGATGGGCCTTTCCAGAGGATGTCTGGGATGCAGCAAGTACTTTGAATACTGGATACTTCCAGTTTCATCACTCTTAGGTTATGTTTTCCTAACACAACTTTGTGTGCTGCTGAAAAAAGAATTGGTTGTCTGAAGGGATTCATTCTAGAGTGCACTTCTTTGTATTTTATTGTGGTGTTTTTCTTGTTTGTTTCTCTGGTTGGTTTGGGTTTTTTTATTCAACATCAACAAGAAATGCACAAAGTGTTTGTTTTTCTCCCTGTTAGCAAAAGCAGCCTCCTCTTCTCAGTCTGTCTTCCTCTCATCCCCCTTAATTACTTGTGGTTATGGTAAGAAACTGTATTCCTGTCTTCAGTTCTAGGTAAGTGACATCCCTTCAAAGGAGGCTTGAGTGTCTGAACATGGGGTTTGCTGTCTCTATTGAATTATGGTGTAAAAATGGGATGCTTCCAAGACTTGGAAACAGCTATTTGTGGTTTTCCAGTGTTTTCCAAACATTGCCTAAATTCCAGGTCAGTGTTAGCAGACAGCTGAGATGGTTCCATTGAACGTGTTGGGTTTTTACCACAGTGTTGTTCTAATAAGTTGGGTTTTGCCCAATTTGAGGCACTGAAGCTGCATCAGACACAGGGTTGGGGTTGTGCACGGACCAGAGCTCTGCAGTGCTGGCAGTGCCCTGCATGGAGCCTCTTCTGAGGCTCAGGGTTGTCACTGGTGGATCACAGATTGCAGTGTGGTTTCTTACAGGGTTTTCACAGCTGCTCACTGGCCTCTTAGCTGCTGAAATGTGAACTGTGTCAATCACAGAGGTGTCCTGGCAGTGTTAGAGCTGGGTGTGTTGGGGGCAAGTTAAAGAGAGGATACTGAAGTTTTTCATAGAGTTGTTTTTTGGTTGGCTTGTTTGGTTTTGTTTATTGTTTTGGGTTTTTTTCACCTTAAACATCTTTAAATGTGTCTCATGCTCAGGACCCTGCCACTTGTTTGGAAACCCCTTTGAGTTACCTACACAATTCCTAGCTCTGGCTCTTTAGCCATGTGATGCATCCATAGGTGCTGTAAGATTAAAGCTGAAACTGGTGATGAGGATGACCAGGCTGGCAGGGTGGCCACTGGCTGGTTCCACAGTGTGGGCACTTCCAGCCTTCCCCGTGACACTGAGCAGGCTGCTCAGCCTGGGCCAGGGGCCACTGCCCCCCACCAGCTAGGGGCTGCTGGCTGCCAATCTGCTGCTTCAAAGGGTTTCATTCATTATCTGGCAGAATAAATTGACTAAGCATTGTCTCAGTCAGGAAAAGGAATGGGTGTGAGACACCTGAATTGCTCACTAGTGGCTGTGTGGAAGAGTTTGGCTGCTGTTCATTTGGTGCCATGAGGACTGGGGCTGCCCAGCTGTGGCACAAGCAGTAGGCTGGTGGTGATGCTGTGCCTGGAGCTGCTCAGTGTCCAGTTTTGGATGGGCTTTGCAGCCTGTCTTGAAAACTGAGCACCCAGTTCGAGGTGAAGCACCTTCAGAGTGTTTGTAGCAGGTACTGTCTGTTCAGTCTCTAGGAAAGCAGTGGGTTTAAAGAGGAAAATCAGTCTGGGTGGTGTTTTGTAGCAGGCTGACATCTTGTCCCTGAGCTGGGTGTCTCTCTGCTAGTTTGTTTTCATACCAGGCATCTTCCCTTCTGTTAGTAGTGAGCCTCATACCAGTAGCAGGGTGGCAAAGCTTGTTCCTGTTGTAGAACCAGGGCACTTAACTAATGTTACTAAGGATAAGCTGGGGGACCAAAATCCTCTTGAAAAGACCAGCAGTGAAGCCAGCACCAGTTTTATAACAGAAGTTACATCACTGACTAATGAGGTGCTCTCTGAAGGATATATTCAGAAGTCTTTGTTGCTTAGCAGCACCAGGAGCCCTGTTGGCAATGGATGTGTGTTCCCAGATCCTTTAGGTGTCTGAAAATCTCCCTTAAATTTTCACATAGGTGCAAAGCCCTTAGTAGAGACCTACTGAATTAGGGGGTTTAGCTCCAGCAGACCTCTCCTTGCCTTCTGGTGTGTCCTGTTTGCTTCCAGGAGTGACAGAGTATGCAGGGTGGCTTCTGGGATGTGGTCAGCAAGTGACCAAGCCTGTCCCCAACAGGACCTTCAGAGCAGGCCAGGTCTGGATGGAGAGCTGTAGTTACTGGGGATATTGAAACACTGAAACCCACACCACCTACTGAGCTCATGGCACCTGTGGCACGTTTGGCTCCAAGCAGCAGGGATTCAGGGGCAACATTGCTGTGGGAATTCAACTGCCTTCTGAAATGGAGAGGATGAGGATTAACTTAGGAAGGAAATACAGATTTATTTATTTATTTATTTTAAATGTGTGTCTTCACATCTGAACATATTGAACTGAATGAAAATGTCTTTTGTCTTGAAGCTGATGGTGGTGCTGAGCAGCTTCACCAGCCTTCTGCTCAATCGCTGAAAATAAAGCTCCAAGGGACTCGAGATATTTTTAGCCCAGCCTCTGCCTGCAGGCAGGATGAACTCTGCATGTCATTCCTGACGTGCTTGTCCAACGTGTTCTAAAAAGCCTCAAACAATGGGGATTTCACAATCCTCCCAGGCAGTTTCTTTCAATGTTTCGCCCTCTGCCCTCTTAGACTTTTTTCTGCTGTCCAAGCAGGATTTTCTTTAGTGTAATTTAAGCCCCTTGCTCCTTGTTCTGTCTGCAGTGGGCTCAGAGAAGAGATTTCCTACAATTGGAGACTGTCACCTCTTCCCTGGCTTTTTTCTCCCCTAGATTTAAACAAACTCAGTGCTTTCAATCTTTGTTCACAGACAGATTGTTTAACAGTCAGGGGGCAGTTGCAGGGAGACTTCAGACACAATTTTCCCAGCTGATAATGTGTGTCAGGGCCATGAGAAATGAGTGACAGTGCAGGAGAGAGAGAGGTGGAAACACAGAGCTGTGCTCCTGTGTTTGAGGAGCAAGGGACAGCGAGCCCAGGTCGGGTGATCCCCGGAAACCAATGGAGAGCTGAGAGGAGCTACTTGGGGAGGAGAACTCGGCCCCTCCTAGGTTACTGCACCATACTGGAAGGAGGAAAGTCCTTAAGGGACTGGACAGGCCAGGAAAGGGGAGGAGTGTGGGGAGGGGGCAGCAAATGTCACCCAGGGGGCTTTGGTGTTTGTTGTTTTCAAAAAGAACAGCCTAGACAGTGAGCAAACCAGCATTAGTTGAAAGTGTTTTAATGCAGTATCTCCCTTGGTTCCAGTGCCACGCTTGCTTCCCAGGGAGCTCCCCCGTCAGTGTCTCCAGGACAATCCCCTGCACCCCAGCTGGGCTGCATTGGAGGTTCCTCTAGACATGCACTTGCTTCTGCCCAGCCCCAGAGCACGGTCCCACTCAGCACAAGGTCAGTCCTCAGGGGTGGGACTGGGGCTGAGCTCCTGCCCTGTGACTCAGAGTGAGGGAGCTGCTGCCACTTGCCCTCGGCTGGCACAGGGTGACACGGGACAGCAGGCGAGTCCCCGGGATGGGAGTGAGTGCTTTGTCCATCAGTTCTGTGCCGGGGGGAGCAGATCTGACCCTCCACCACAGAAGCATGGAGTGCTGGAAATGAGTAGTGCCCTGGCTGGGAGCCTGGACTGACCCACAGGGCCCTGGGTCCAACTATTCTTAAGTAAACCTGGCATCCTCCAGCCCAGTGGCTGGCAAAGCCCTTGTTTATTTGCAGCTGAGGCAGCTGCAGCCTCCAGGGGCTTTGCCTTTGCAATCTTATTTTGCAACCCCAGCTGCTGACTATTCCCCAGCCTCGTGCTGTGGGGCAAAGCAGGGGGGCAAATGATAGGAGAGGGCCCCAAAAGCCATGAAACTGGGACAGGGCAACAGGTCCCTTCCTGGCATGGGCATCACCACCTCTCCTGCCCACACTGCTGTGGGATGTTCCACCTCAGAGCTGCTGCAACCTCACAACCTCCTTGGTACAGGGGCACAGCCTCAGGGCTGAGTGGGTGAAGGGATCTATTCCTGGGGGTGTTTCTGGTTGAAGGCTGCAGAGGTAAAGCAGTGACTGAAATCCAGGTGAGAGGAATGAGGTCACAGGGCCACAGTCTTTGTTAGAAGAAATCACTTCAGGCTGGTTTCATCAGTGCCAGGTGAAGGTTGGCTATTGCCTGCTGTCTGAAACCAGGGACAGTTCTTTTCTATTAAGATTCTGTCTACCAGTATGCAAGATGATTGAGCATCATCCTTTCAAGGCCAAGTGCATTTTACAGTCCCAGGTGGCAGCTGAACCAGCTTGGACAGATGCTGCCCCTGCTCCCCATCCTGAGCCCTGTCAGCACACGGAAGGGGTTACAGTCTCTTGCTGCCTCCCACGGGGGAGCCCTGCTGAGAGCAGGGGGGTGCGTGGCAAAGCCCTGGCGCTGTGGAGTGAGCGGTGACGCTGCCTTTATCCTCTGCCCCTTGGTGACAGTTTAATCTTCGGCCCCGCAGCCCCTCGCTACGGGGTCTGGACAGACCCAGCCGAGTGCTGCGCAGTGCCCCGTTCGGATGGTACCAGATCCCAGGGAGAAGAAACGCGCCAGAGCCGCTGGGGGGGAGCCGAGCGGCGCATGGCTCTAGCCTGACCCCTGGTGGCGGGGAGCAGAAATGCCGCTCTGCCCGCACACCCGCGGGTGGCCCCCGGCTCTTTCCTCCCCAGTGACATTTAGGGGCTGACTACGCGTGAAAATGAGACGCCAGTAGGTAGCAGAAGTGCACTGGTCATAGTCGTAGTGACAAGGCTATTAAAAGGCCATTTTAAGGCTTTTTTTTTTTTTTCCCACTGGTTGGACTTCTTGTGGCCAACACAGCTGCCTGTTAATTTTGCATCCCAATACATTTTAAGAGCTGGAAAAGCTTCCTCGAGTGTTTAGAGTCCCAAAGAGGCTTAAATTCCCACAGCTTTAATGAAACTGGGATCAGAGTAAAAGAAACTAAAAAGAGACCTATGGAAATAACTGCAAGGCGACCTTGGATGCCCAGGAACTGCCAGCTGCACACAGCTGTGCCTGGCAGAGTGGATGCCTTGGAGAGCAGATGGTTTATGGTGGGCAGCACTGGGCACTCACCATCCCTGTGTGCAGCTCCCTGAGGTCAGGACTTCTCCTGGAGGTACTAGAAGTGATGTGAAGCCTCAGCCGCTCTCTGGAGCCACCACCAATCCACCAGCAATTAGAGCTGTAACTGATGGTGATGCCATGGATCTCAACCATGTTCTTCACACCATGTAAAGATGCCTTTGTTTTATAGCTCTTGGGTTTGGGGAGCTGGAGTGGCTGGTCCCAGGCGGTGCCCTCAGCCTGGCAGCTTTCTCCAGGCAACACATGAGTGGCTCAGTGCTGCTGCAGAAAGAGCTGCACCAACCTGAGCTCAAGTGGAGCAGCTGAAAGCAGCCGTCCATCCCCAGCCTGGCCTGGAACCAGGGATAAACTGTGACCATGACAGGAACCGGCCTCTCCTCGCTCTGCTTCCCATTAGGAAAAGCAGGAGCCGTCACCGTGCCGCGATTTCCAGCCCCGCGGCGCTGTGCCCGCTGCTTTCTGTGAGAGCTGCTGCTGCTGCAGGCACCACTAGAAACATGGCATGGGCCTGGCAGCAGATGGGGCAGGTTGGGGGGCACATCTGCACCTGTGACTGGGGCTCGGCCCCCTGGGCTGGGGGCTACAGGCACTCACAGACCAGCACTAGTGAGGAGAGAAATTAAATGACACACTCCCATCCCTCCTGGAAGCCCCGAGCCCAGGCCTGACACAACAAAGCAACACACAGGTGAGAGAAGAAAAATTTAAAAGTTTATTAAACATTACGAAGAACGGACAAAAAAAAAAAAAAGAAAAAGAAAAAAAAAAGAATAAAAATATTTGGGCTGAACAGCTTACAGGCTGCAATCCAGTTCATCTCATACAGGTAATTTGATCTTATTTGTTAAACTTGTATTTAAACAGATGCTGTCTTGTGGTGTTGCCAGAAATACAATGGTTGATCACGTTTAATACACTTGGATTTTTTTTGTTTTTTCACATAAAAAACCCAAACGAACAAACAACAAAGTCAACAAAATAAAAATAAACTGCACATCTCTATTGTAAATTACATGCAAAAATAGCTTCAAAGCAGTAGTTGGGGTTATTACAAATCCACAGAGGCAAGAACTGCAATGTCATGGGTCCTCTGGCACTCTCTAGCTCGTCCCACTCCCTGGGTGGCGACAGCACCTTCAAGCAGCTCCCTGGAGCAGCACCAGAGAGCTACGAAGCCCCTGCTCAGCCACCTCCTTCCCCATTGGATTTCTTGCTTTTGTGGATTCAAGTCAGATCTTTATTTCCACGGTGCCAGGTTTTGCAATTCCAGCACCATTCAAAAGAGAAAATAAACAACCCCCCCCAAGCCTCCTCTGTCACGGGCTTTCCCACGGAGAGCCCCAAGGTGCTCGTACTCACAAACAGCCTCCAACTCCATTTGTTTGTAGAGGACATTCTTTTTTTAAAAAACAAAAAAACCCAACTTCTAAGTTTCAGAAAAAAAAAAAAAAAAGACAAGCATTTTACCAATGCTCATGGTTTAATAGAGGTCAGCGAATTATTTAGACACTATTCAGTATTCTGCAAATATATATATTTCTATCTTATAAAATTACAATCTCATATACCTACAAGCTCCTTCATGAGCAACAAAGCCATCAGAGGTGTGACGAGCCCAGCTAAGCTGTCCTTGGCAACTGAAAATGAGCTAAACTTAATTTACTTGTTGTTACTTTGGGGAGAAAAACTGGTTAGAGAACCTGGTTTTTTTTCCCCCCAAGTTTTAGCCCAGCTATCTTGCCTTTTTTTTTCCCAGCCTGTCCCACTCACTCCAGCACAGGTCCAGCCCCCAGCCCTGCGCTCGCCCCACCGCCCTCCCGCACGGCGGGACGGGGTGAGGAGGCATCTGAGCAGCTGAGGGGCTGCTGGGAAGCTCTGTGCTCCTCTGTGGCCATGACTTAATAAATCTCTGATACCCAGCCTACAAAAACTACCATCTCCCACCCATTCCCTGCCCAAAAGAAACAAAAGAAGTCTCTGTCTGGTTTGTTTTTTCCAAGCTGCCTTTAACACGTTAAAGAAAAGTTTTGTGGTCAGAACACAACCGGTGACCAGGTCCCAGCTGAGCTCACCCACTGTCCTGCTCTGCACCAGCCCCCGTGAGGGCTCCACGAGCTGCCCCAAGCTGCCATGCTGCTGCTCAGAGCAGGAGCCCAGCAGTGCTGCCTGAGCCCTGCAACCCTCACGCTCCCTCCAAAGGGAAAAGCCAATGGAAGCTCCTTTCGGAGCGGCTGTAGCGGGTGCAGGGGCTGGTCCTGGGCACTGGGCACTGTCAGTCCCAGGTCTCCAGCCCTGCACCCAGTGGCTTACACTGACCCTTAGGAGATCACTTGCTAGGCTTCAGCCTTGGCTGTCCACGAGGAAAGCCAATCTGCTGGGTAAATGGTCCTGGGTCAGCTCTGCACGCTGGGGAAAAATACTGCAAAAAATGCCACTGATGCCAGGGTGTTTTTAATGCTGCACAAAATGTGGAGTCCTTTGTAACAATCTCCTGAAGCATGAATAATGATTTAATGGAATGAACAACCTTTTTATTTAAAAAGAATATCAAAACACTTAGAAAACTGTGAGCAAGACAGGTAGCACCATATTGTCCTCACACGCCACTAACCGTATGCAGCACGTACACGGCACACAGAGCTGGGTAGAAAAAGAAATTCAGCTGGGAACAGATGATTCTAGTAGCAGCAGCAGCAGATTAAAACAACTATGAGTTTTCTTCTGTGTTATATATTATTTTTCTGCCTTTACAAAATCTTTTCTTGTCCAATCAATAGTTGACTAAGACCCACGTTGTGCTTTGTCCCTACTGAACAGTTTCTGAATGTGTTTCTGATGGAAAATAATAAAATCTCTCTTTTTCAGCAATATGGACCATCCTGGAAAGCCATATTACTTCCATAAAAATTTAATTTATAGCACAGAATATGCCTGTGCCACTGGTAGGCTTAAAATAGTATAGATTTTAAAAAAATAACCGACCCAAAACAACCAACAAACCCCCAAGCGTTTCCTTTCTGTACAATAATGGAGAATATATATCTTTGCTATATATTTTAAACATGGAATAGCTTTTTCTTTTTGCTATATATATCTCTCTTTCAAAATACATTGTCAGTATTTGTACTTGAAAAATACTGTACAAAACGAACATACTATAATTATTCTGTATAAACTTTATACATTTTATATTTATCTGTCCTTTTGGTCTATAGTAAACACTTAGATTGATTGGATTAACCACAGTATATGACAACACCATCCCCTTCTGAAATACACCAGTGCCTCTTACATTCATTTTTCAGAAGTCCACTTTATATTAGAACACACGTGTTCAAAAGCAAATAGAGTTTACAACAGTAAAGTTCTGAACCATCAGTTCATGTCACACTCAAAGCAACAATCACTAGGAAAAATGGGCTTTGCAAACCAGTGACTTCTAACTGAATAAAAGTGATTTTTCAAAACAGCAAGATATAATCCACAGAAAATATATTACAAAACATGGGGGGGAAAAAAACAAAACCAAAACAAACCTGAATTTAGGTATTCATTTAAATTGGAATCACAAAGTGGGACTTGAAGAAATGCATAACTAACTGAAGACAGAACAGCCCCTCTGATTTCCACACCGGCTCTGACACGATTAATATTGTTCTCCTTCCAACTAATTATCCTGCTTCTCACCCCTGTGCTCCCCCGAGCAGGGATAAAAGCAGCACGCTCACCTTAGCCTGTCTGACTGCTGGGTTCTCTTGTTACAGACACGACAACTCCTGTTGGGTGGGGGAACCATCCTACGCCCACTAGGAGCAGGCGGGCAGCATGCGCCAGCGGACAGGAGGATTATTGCTTCAGGTACAGGCAGTGCAAAGTCCACACTCCGCGCTCTACGGCTGACTCCTACCTACCTGGGGTCCGTGGAGAGAAAAGGAACCTTAAGAGCTACAGAGAAGCCATTATGGGATCTATCATGAGTATAGCTAACTCAGGCTAACAGCACTTTAAATCTGAAGACAGTTATCACCAAAACTTAAAATACAACGAAAGCAATCTATAAATTAATAGTTCTGCAGTGTAGTACTAAATTATTATTTGTGCACTTTATTAGCATGTTAACTTTTCTGATTAGACATACTGAAACAATAGCTCCTTACTCTCGAAACAACTGAGATCTACTTTTTTCTTTTTTTTTTTCTTTTTTTTTTTCTTTTTTTTTTTCTTTTTTTAATAATTTATACTGGGATCTTTCCAAGTAAATCAGGAGGATGGAACTGGTTACAAGAACATAAAAACCCTACTCTGAAGCAGCACTGAAAAAAAAAAAAACAAGATAATAAAAAGCTTACTATGGCGGCTCTCAACAGTCCAGGTAAAAATGTGGCACCCTTTGGAGAGGGCTTCATAAAAATGGGAAGTGCTGAGACGCGTGCACACGCACACACACACGCACACACACACGCACACACACACGCATGCACGAGCACACACACAGGGTACAGAGGTGTGGCCGCACGTGCACACACACACACGCAGGTCACATGCACACGCAAACACCAAAACAAACCCCAAAAAGTCACGTTAAGTCAGTTTTGTTTCTGCTTCTGGTAAAGTGCTGAAGACAGAAAGGTTGGTTTGGGTGTGGTGCTATCAAACAGGAAACACATTGTCCATCTAGTCAATGCCAACCCGCAACAAAAAGGAAAAAAAAAAAAAGAAAAAAAAAAGAAAAAAAAAGAAAAAAAAAGGAAAAAACCAACAAAACCAACCCTGCTCCCCTGCCTTGAGTTTACAGGGGGCCGTGTCGAGCTTCATACTTGGCCAGGACGTTCTTGCACTTGCCCAGCTCTTTCCGTAGGTCGGCCACCTCCTGGCGCAGGGCCGAGTTCTCCTTCTCCAGGAAGGAGGCGCGGATGGCGATCTGGTTCTCCTTCAGCCGCCGGGCGTCCCGCGAGCGCTTGGCCGCCATGTTGTTCTTTCTGCGCCTTGCCCAGTATTTGTCGTCCTGCTCATTAAACACAGAGAGAGGCAGAGGAGATATTAGATGGCAGTAAACCCGGCAGGCAGCGGGAGGTGCCCTCGGCCGCAGCCTCCCAAACAGGGGTGGCTTCGCTCCGGAGGATGAGGGGGACGGAGCCACGCGGCAGCGTCCAGCCAGGGAGCGCAGATGCCTGCCCGTGTGCATGGCAAAATGTTTCCACTGGCCCCCTCATCCTCTGGACTGTGAATTCCTCCAAGGAAATCTGAAGCAGTACTCCATTGGAACAGCGCAGCTCACACCCAGGCTGACCTAGTTAGCTCATCCACCTTCGCATGCCATGACTCACTCCGCACCGGTCGCTGGCGCGGTACTAATTAGCCCCCAAACAGCCCTGCTTGTCTGTACCAGCCAACACCTGGGTCATGCTGTCAGTATCTTCCATCTACAGCTCTTTTCTGATCAAGGTTCTTCCTCACTGAGCCCCAAAGAGCTCCTGTTTGCACCCTAGAACAGTAAGTCACTGGAGGGGGGCTCCTTGGTACGACAACTGCTCTGGTACCAACCACAAAGAGATTGGCACAATAGACTGACCGTGAAAAAAACCCCAATTTGCCAGAAATAGGTCCACTAAGCTCTGAAGTTTCATAAGCTAACATTCCCAAAGTGGCACCCCTAAAGACTTGACTACAGGAAATCACCCTGCTGCACTCGGTGCATCAAAGGCTCCAAGTACTTAATTTTACCCGATTTTCCACTCTCCCAAAGAAGAGGCTTTCAGTGAAACAGAAGCTTCAGTCCTGCTTTGAAACTGAATTAAGATCTAGGAATCTGGAACAGCTCAGTCAATACAAAAGTGGGCAGAATCTCTCAGGAAAAGTCTCCTCCAGAATAAAAGGGATGCTGCCATTCAACCCTCCAATTACCTGGTCAAGTCACAGAGCTCCAAGTTGCCCTGCCAGAGCCATCCCTCCATTTCCATAGGTGGGCACTGTTTCACCAAGCACAGCACCATGCCCAGCACGAGGCACAGGAGCCTCCTGCTCCTACGTTGCTGCACAAATACCCCCCAACTGCTCAGCCTTTCAGCGCAAAGCACAGAGCCAGGCCTAACACTGCTGCTCTGCATATTCTCCTGCTCCTTGCATGAGGGAAAACAGGAGCAAAACAACTGCTGGAAGTACCCTGGAACTGCTTTACATGAGCTCAGCTTAACAAGGTGTGCAGCAATGCTGATCTGGAGCCAGCGTTATCTCTAAATTGCTCTTCACCTGTACTTAGATGGGACCCTAAAAAAATCCTCTTAAAACCAAGCATGCAGCAAAAAGCTATGACCCAAATCTTGTTTATAATTTCCCATCTCATTCCACTCCATAAAAATCAGCTTTAAGCAATTTATTAGTGTGCCACCTAGGCTTCATCCCTCTTTATTTTAACAAATTGCTATGGCAAATCCCTTAATCCAGGCCTGCAAGAGGTAAGGCTGGCATTTCAAAATCACATGCAACCCAGAGACGATTGACTGGTCTAATCTGCTTACCCTCCCCCAGAACTCAACAGCCATTCCACATGCCAGGGCAGAAGCAGCACTTGGGTCAAGCACTCTGAAACGAGTCAAGGGCAACTGATGTCATTATCCCAGGGAAATGAGAGATCCTCGACTGCTAGTTCAGCCTGTGGCCAAAACCTTCTGTGCCCCACTGCTGAGACCCCACCTCAAGCATGGAGCAGACCAACAGCAGCTTTAAGGATAATTAGGAGATGCCACAAAACAATAGATGCCACCAAGGAGCAAACTCCAGTCTCCTCCCACCCACCCAGCCACCTCGGTATGGACCCCTCCTCTCCAGGCAGCCAGCTCAGCACCCTGCAACCCAGCAGAGCACCACTGGTAGTCAGATTTGCCCAGGTGAGTAATGGCATGGGGACAATAAACCTTTCTAAAGGAAAACTGAGGACACTGCAGATGAAGTGACAGACACATAGCTCCTGAACTGTAGATGAACTGTGATTTCTGAGCTTTTAACCTGCACAACAGCATCCTTGGAGATAAAAACAGTAAATGGCATCAGCTGCTTTCCCTGGTGCTGCCAATCTGGTGCAAACACGCAGCGGTGCAGTCCCTGCACGCCCAGCCAGGGATTCCCTCTGACTCCAACAAGCTTTCAATCTGTGTCTTGGGGGAGAGAAGCTGCAGCAGAATGAAATTCTGCACTATCTCTGATAAAAAAGATCCTCTTGGAAATCACACACTGGGAATAGAATCTGGAAAATAATGACAATTTTCACAGTTGTCTGGTAGGCTGAATCAGCTGATCAATTTGTTCTGTGCTCTTTGTGTGCTTTGCCTCTTCACATCTCAGAAGCAGTGGAAGGCACAAAGGTGCTCTTCCTTGCAAAATATTGTACCATTCTATTTCAAATGTTGTCTTAAAATACACTTATTGGCAGAACAATTTTCTTCTGTTCCCTTACAATTAGTTGAGATTCTTTCGCTTAGATCACTAGTGTTTACTGCAGTGTTCCCATTCATTATCAAACACAGCCCTAGAGCAACTCCCAACCAAGACACAATATGTTTCACCCTGTCATTAGCAGGGACCTCCACGGAGCCTGTAAGAGCAGGATTCTTCCTTGCAGAATTCACAGTCTACACTGATGAGACAGAGGATGAAGGAAAAGGAAACATGATCAGACTGTTTCATAAGTGGGAAATATGGGACAAAGTAGGTTTGTCCAAGGTCACGCAGGAAGTTTCTGGCATACAAAGGAAATGAATATTGATCTCATGAATTTCAGCTGTTGTGTAACTAATAAGGGACATCTTCCCTTCAGTCTTGCTCACAACACTTTCATTCTACACCAGCCACATTTCGTTTGGTAGCTCAACCTTACATGAGAAAACAGTTTCACACTCCAAACACTTATCTCAAAGAGTAACCACCAGAGAGTCTGTAGGAACAACCTCGTCACCAGTTCCAATTTACCTTCAGGTCATCAGGAATGAAGACTTTGCGAGCTTTCTTAATCATGGGCTGTGGTTTCAGCTCTTCTTCAGAGAATTTGCGCTTACGAGGGTCAAACATCTCCTGGCCAGGAATACTGGAGAGAGCAAGATCTGCAGGGTCAGGTTCATAGCCAACAGGAACTTGGATAGTCTCAGGATCGATGGGACTTGGTGTGTTCCGGCTTGTTGGCAAGATCTGACCTACAGAAATAAAGGATAAATTCAGCTATGTTAACAGAAAATATGTAAATAGCACTGGAGATGGATTTAAGAAGATCTCTAAATACTTCACAAGCAATCATTCTTTAAGCTTGGTATCTACTGTTGCAACTTTGTCCTTTCTGTAGGGTGAATATTCAGATCCAGACATACTTGTGCCATTATTTTCAGAATTGGTTCCTAATTCTGGTTGCTAATCTTGGATGCCCACCTAAGGTCACTGATTCCAACACTCAGTTGCACTTGACTCAAAGCAGAAGACATTGTTCCAACACATGCCACTTCATTAAGATCACAGCCTTGGGAACAAGTTATCCACCACACTACAATCCTCCCCAGTTCTCTCATGCACAGATTTCCTCATCTGTACCTTTGAGGGCACCTCTAGTTTACAATCAAGCGATGTCAGTACTTGCAGTAGGACAGTATCTCCAGAAAATGCACTTCCAAGTGTACTCCACTAAGGACACTGCCAGTTTCTATGAAGTCCTACTGCTGGGATTCTAAAACACTGGGAAGGAAACGAGCAACACAAAAGACTTACAATGACTACTTAAAGGAGCTCTTAAAAAATGAAAGAACACTTATGCCACATTGCTCATTTATGGTTTATAAACTCTAATAAAAAGAAGCCTATCCCCAGAAAAAGAATCAATACCCCCTGTATTTTCTGTTTTAATCTTAGATACAGCCTTCAAGATCCTGCAGCACCAATTCAGGCCCCATTCCCACTAAAAATCCAATTTAAAATCTCAACCTAAAATTCCAAAAATAGGATCCTCAAGGCAGCTGCCTAAACATGACCTATCCCCAGGGGCAAAATTTTCAGGCGTTTTCGGATGCCTCAGAAGTACAAACCTCAGAGACTTCAGAGAAAAAACTTCTGACTGAAGGAGGTATTCTTTTTTAATTTTGGCTATTAGCTAATTCGTTTTGACTTTAGAGACACCACGGCTTTCATAATGACTACAAAAACATCCTGTGACTGCATAAGATTTCCTTATTGGTGCCTGTATCACAATATTTAGGGTGCACGAGGATAAACATTAAATGTCATTTCTAACTCCGAACCAAGGGCAGCGTTAAAAAGGTAATTTTTATTTTCATTTAGAAGACCGTGGCAACGCTATGGGAACCACAGAGAAAATGCACCGGGGAATTGCATTGTGCAACCCATGGCTTGCCAACAGAGGGCTCGTCTTTTGTAACTCCTATTTTAAACCAGCGCTGATAAAATCAGCTTCCAGGAAAGGCGACTAAGGCCCTGGGAGAAGAGAAAAGGAGGATCAAAGTTACTGAAGTATATATACATCTATAGGAGCGGGAGCGAGAGGAAAGGGCCTCGCTACCAGCCGCTGAGCGCTTCCTCCGCTGCCCCCGGGCCCGCCGCGCCGCTGCCAAGAGCTCGGCGCTGAAAACTTGACGTTTCCTGCTGTGCCTCATTAACAACAGCAGGGCCCAGAGCCTGCCCGGCTGCCGGCCACGGGGGAGGCGGCAGGGCACCGGGAGTGCAGCGGCGGGCACCGGGCGGCAGTGGGCAGCAGCGGGCAGCGGCAGGCGAGCAGCGGGCTGAGGGCGGGCAGCGGGCAGGCAGCGGGCTCTGGGCAGCAGCAGCAGGCTGAGGGCGGGCAGCGGGCAAGCAGCGGGCGCTGGGCAGCAGCAGCGGGCGGCTGCGGGCGGCGAGCAGCGGACTCTGGGCAGCAACGGGCTCTGGGCAGCAGCGGGCTCTGGGCAGCAGCAGCGGGCTCTGGGCAGCAGCAGCGGGCTCTGGGCAGCAGCGGGCGCTTGGAGGCAGCGGGCTCTGGGCAGCAGCGGGCTCTGGGCAGCAGCGGGCTCTGGGAAGCAGCGGGCTCTGGGCGGCTCCCGCTCCCACGCTACCCGCCCGGGGCCGCCCGTCTCCTGCCACCGCCCTGTCGTGGGCCGGGGGGCCCCGCTCGCCAGCCCCTGCCGAGGAACGCCTTGGGCCAGGACACAACCGGCGGGGCCGCCCGCGGGGTGCGGGACCGGGTGGCGCAAGCAGGAGGTTGAGCTGTCCCTGGAGACAGCTGAGACTAAGGCGTGTGCGTTCCAGAGAACCACCGGCTCGTTTAGGCTGGAGGAGACCTCTAAGATCATCGAGTCCAACCGTCAGAACCTCTGGACGTCGAAGTGCGACGTTTAAAACACATCTGTGGGTACAGGCGGAGGCGGCAGGGAAACGCAGGCTAGGAACTAAAGCCAGCCCAGACGGCTCAGTGCACCAAGGCATCTTGCAGCCTTGCTTTAAATGGAGGGTTAATCTCATTTCAGATACAAGGGCTGGCAGAAACAGGCTTATTTGGAGGATTAAATGCAGGAAAGCTTCCTTTGATGTGAGTATGCTTGTACCAGAGTGGCAAGATATTTTTTTTAACTCATGCAAATCTTGCAAAATCTGTAACACAGACAAAAGTGAAGCAAGACACTAGCTCTGAATACTTCTACAATATTTCTGGTGAGCATGCAGGGTGTTTCTAAAAGTCAAGTGGATTGTGAAATCTGGCCCAGCTTTCTCATTGCCCTAAACAAAAGAACCTGTATTAAAATACTGCTGAAGATCTAGAGAAATTTATAATTTATCTATAATGTGACACATTACACAATTACATGAGCTTTGTAATCATTGGCCTCAAGAAATTCTACAGTATGTCCCTCTGAGAAAGGGCCAAAACGCTCCTTTTAAACATGGGAAATTGAGGTAACGGATCTTTCCAATGCAACAGCAAAATAAAAAGTTGTATCTGCAAGGTGATCTGGGACAAGAACCTACAGCAATCAAGCTGCTGCTTTGATCCCTCCACTCACACATTTCACCTCCTCCAGCCTAAGAAGCTCTGCCAGCAGTCGGTCAGACCTGATCCTTCAGCAAACATAAAGATGTTGCAGGTACCAGTGCAAAGCTCGTTCAAGATGAATGCTGGGTAAAGCCTGAACACATCATGCACCAGCAACACATCCCTCTAGGAGCCTGGAGACTGCTGCCCTGTAACTCCTGCACTCACACCTCTACCAGTCCGTGCGGGCTGCCTCTCTGCTCTGTCACACGCTGTAAGTGCTCAGGAACCCCCCTGACAACAGAAGAGTTAATAAAGGTGTCTAAAACCTCAGGCAGAAAAAAACCCCAGTATTTCCTTGTCCAGTGTTTTACGTGAGGCAACTCCTGGCACTCGCCCCCTCTGTATTTATCCAGTCGGGTTTTGCCAATACAAGAAGCCAGGAACCTGTCTTCGTTAGCTCCCTGGCCCACGGCCACGGCATCTCTGCGGTGCCGCGACTCGCCGTAACCCAAGCCGGCAGCGTGGGCCGCGCTGGCCGCGCCGCTGCTGTCGCTGCAGCAGTGCAGTGAGAGGCCTCACGTTACAGCTCCCTCCGAGCTCCTCTCCCCGTGTGCACATGGTGCTTGAGCTGTGCCTCCTGCTGCCAAATTTGTGCTGGGTGTTATTTTTATGCACTAAATTCCTCTCCATCAGAGGTAGGTCAAATAAGCACAGCAATCTGAACGTCATGTGCCCAGCAGACGACTAATCCTCACATCAGCAAGCTTCACAGCTGTCACAACATCCAGAGCAAGAGCTGGTCGGGGGCTGTGATGCACAAGGAAGGAGCCTTTGCCACCGGCGGCCGAGGACGGGTGGAGGTAAAGCACCTCGCCGCTCAGCACAGGCTGCCAGATGCCCTTGGTGCCAGTCTCTGTATTATTTAAACACTCTGTGCTCACATCGGCAGCCAAATTTTCACAACAGTGAAGTGGCTGGACTGTTTAATACGCTTAGCTTTGTTCTCAATGGGGGCTGATGATTGCCAAGTGTTCTGGAAAGAACTTGGCCCCTCTAAGTTGCTGAAATGAGAGCTCTTGAGCATTAAGCTCTTTTGGAGATCCAGCTGCAGAACTCCACGGTGGTGGTGGATGCAAGCTGGGAACAATGGTTAATGGAAACTTCCCCTCATACCACCCTAGTGATGTGTCTCAACCATGGCCTGGAGAGACCACAACTTTGTCAACACTGGCCTTTTGTCTGGAGACTTTCCCACTTGTAGAGCCCCACTCCAGCAACACCGAGTATTCCAGGCCAGACACAGCTCCAGGTGTCTCCTGGCAAAGGAAGCAGCAGCTTTTGACAATGCCAGTAGTTACGGCTGCCCCAGCATCTTGCCTTTGCTGATGATCTTGCTGTTGCTCTGGTAGATATTAGCAATAGCAGAAAATTTTCCAGAAAGGACTTGAAAGAAAGTTGGCTGTTCTAATCCTTTTAGTCCTCCTCCCAGTCCAGGCTGCCAGTGAGGAAGTCCAATGTAATGGCAACATTTTCAGTGTGATTCCTTGTTCAAAGAAAAATGGATTGAGGCCATTCACTTGTGTCATCTAGGTCACTAAAAAGCTGGTAAAAAAAACACACAAAAAAACCCCAACAAACACAACAGCTTCTAATTGCTTGCTAATTAAAATCCACAATTCAGAACTACAGTAGCATTTTTATACACCTACAAAACCAAAATGCTGATCTAGTATTGTGGGGAGGTCTGTCACCATATTCTGACTCTTCATTTCCCCCTTTTGGGGGATACTCCACCTACCAGCTGTGCCCAGAAGAGTTCAGACCTCTTCAACTGCACCACTGCTTGACAGACTTCTTGTATTGCAAGAAATCCCTGGTGAATTATGTTGAGCTCAATTTTGAATCATTCAACTCCCATAGAAATGTGTCTGAATTTCAGAAAATCTCCTTTTTTGTAACCCTTCCACACTTTTCATCAGCTCAACAGCTGGCTGGAGAACAACAATGAGAAAAAAAAAAAAAGGGAGTGGAAATGTTCTAATCAAAATATTTTCCCTTATTTTTTTACACATCTGTTGGAAGGAAATAAAAGAGGAGCTACTCATTCAATTTATCAGCATCCCGGAGAGAAAATACTTAATATTTGCTAATATTTTTTCCTTATATAAACTAAAGGCACTTTGGGCACGTCAGTCAGACTATACAGTACAGCAGTTAAACTGACAGATAATCCTCACCCAGAGCTGCTCCAGAGAACCCCACTGCTCTGCCAACGTGTTTTCCAAATCGTCTATCCGCTTGGTGGCTGGCCAGCTATTTGGGATAGTTCTTGCTCCAAATCACAGCCTGTCCCAGACTAATCTGCCATCTACTTCTGCTTTAACCCCTTCAGACTCTAGGAAGAACATGAGGCAGTGTGCAGAACTTGAGAAAAGTAAGAAATCCCACAGACAGTAAAGGGAGGGGTTCTGGAGGTCAAGAGTTACCTAAGGACGGTATCTTGTCAGATTATAATTCCTCAGTTACAATATCATAAGCATCATCTAATTTAGTATTTTAGTGTCTTCCAGAGACTGAAACAATTACAGGGACAGCAAGACCATAATCCACACCAGCACTGCAGGGAATGACAAGTCACACTGTATGATCTTCAAGCCCTCCCATGGCAGGACAAAACCAATGACTCTCTGCCTGGGGGTGAAGAAGACACTTGACCCCTGGGTGTATTTATGTAAGCAGTTATTAGAGAAGCTTTCTTTTCTTCTGAAGCAATAGGACATTCGTGTATTTTGAGCAGTATTCCAACCTAGCACAGACATTCCTCTGTTTCTTATCTTACACAAACTTGCTTCTGCCAAACACGGGGTGACTACAAACGCTTCCTGGGGAAAGAAGGATCTTAATCCAATGCAACCACAAAATATTTGCTGCTCTTAACACTCACGAAAAGACTGGCACATGAAAGTGTTTTTAAAATGTGTACTTTTTAAAGATATCAGCATTGTTTACAAACCTTGTGCATTTAATTATAAAAGAATTGTCATTTCCCCTTCAGCATTGTGTGCCTCCCGCGCTGGGCCTCCCCAGTATTATTACAGGCAGGACTGGTAGTCTTATTAAGATTGTCTGACACTTCCCATTAGAGGATACTGTCTTCAGTGCCTTAGACCTTTGCCAGATTTCAACCATTCTGTTTGGATTTGTGTGTGCCAATTATGCTTCTGCCAAAATGGTTCTACAGTTTCCCAAAAAAAAAAAAAAGGGTCAGTAAAATTACTTTGTTTTGAACCGGTTAAAAATTCCTGGCACGCTTTACACTAAATGGTGCTAGTGGCCTGTGCACTGGGACAGAGCAGCTCCTGGACCTATTGCCATTCTTTACCTTCCAAAACCTATGGCATGTATGAAAGGATGATGAGAAAGAGGCAATTTCATTAAGTGATCATGACTCAAAGATGAGAAGGGGGAGAGGAGGGGAGAAAGGATGAGGGAGACTGGTAGACAAAGAGGAGAAGAAGAGAGCCTGGAAGAAGAAGGCTGCTTCAGCAAAGGCTGGGAAGAATGTGTTCCCTAGAAGAGCACTGTTGAAGGAACATGGCTGAGAGCACCTGTGCTGCTGGTATAATGAAGCTCTGTGGTCCCAAGTCCTACAGATCCTCTTCTACCAGCAATCAGTGCAGGGCACTGGCAGAGCACCCTGGCCCCCATCAGCTCCTTACAGAAACAGTAAGTTGTCCTCTACTCACTGCAAGAGGCAGGATGCTGGGGGATGCTGTCATGTCCATCCTCACTCATTTCCAATGTGCCTGTTGGATTGGTGGCACCTGACAAAATCCAGGTTATTTTTACAATTGGTTTTAAAATTAAATGCAAGAGCTGTTTTAAGCAGCACAGTCGTGGCTGCAGCAATCTTTCAAGTTTCAATCACATACTATTTTGTCCAGATTCTTTCCTCATTCAGAAGTTGTTTCACCCATTTTGATTTCTCCAAATGGACCCATACATTATTTGCCATAAATTATTCCAACCTCCTGTAGAGACACGATTAGCATCTTTTCAGCACTGATGACTACTGCAACTGCATGCTTCACAGAAACAAACAGCTTTTTTTTCCCCCCACAAGACACCCATGAAAGAAGGGGCAGCACTTCTTGTTTGCAGGTGAAGAAGCACAGACATTTCAAATCAGAATTACACAGCCAGCCTCTCAGGTCAGCCATCATTACAGGCAGTGTCTGCATTTCACATCAGCTCTCACAGGTTGAGGGCTGCACACTGACACAGGTGAGGGCCACTGAAGGTGTCAGGCTGGGCTCCTCACTAAAAGGGAAGCAAGCAGGCAGTGTGACAAGCTCACACCATCAAATTACTTGCTCAGAATTCTGCTGAAAGTCTGTGGCAAAATTCAGTCTTTCTAAACAAAATCCTTCTGTCCTTCCTGCCGTTCTCGCATCCTCACATCTGCAGTAAATGAGGTCAAGATCCTACAGCCAACCTCTTCCTTCCTGATACAGCCCCGATTCAAGCCAGAGCTGGTCTGACCTCTGCATTCAAAAAGGGAAAAGGGAAAGAAAGCAGATAATGTAATTAAAGCCTGCAGCTCCATGCAGGCGAGGGAGGGGGGTTTGCTCTCCGGAGCTGCAAACGTGGCCTGTGGTCAAGTGTTTGCAGGCTTTTGAGGGCTTGACTTTGCAACTCCTGCCTGTGGTCAGCATAAGGTGCACGTGCCATGCTAAGCTTGCTGTGCCACCAACGTTCTGCCCTCCCGAAGCAATAAACAAACAAATACAAGGCAACATCAGGTAAAATTTTCCACTACATCTCCTGGACTTCAGGCTCTTCTTTAGATCCATACTCTGAAAACTTTAACCCATCTCTAGCCTGTGCAAAGGCAGCACAAAATGACCAGAAAAGGAAAATGTATTCCCTCCCAAACCAGCCCCTGCAAGATACCTGCAGTTCACTGCTCCTGTTCTGTACATTGCTCTCGCTCAAGTGCCACACACAGAAACAAGAGGGTTTGATCCTGCTCCCAGGACACTGCTCAAGGATTCCCAAAATCTTGAAAAGCATTAAATCCACAGCCCACAGAAATTCTTTCTGATTTTTTGGAGGGTGCTGCTTTCCTTACAAAGACAGGCCAAGACAGCAGTCAGTGGGGAAAGGGCTGGAAGAGAAGCTGCACGGAAGGATATCCAGACAAGTATTTAATTTTGATTTACACTTGGCTTAGAAACAAGTTTCACTTCAAGATGCTGATACTCTCTGGTGTGCTGGAGCTTCATGATGCCCTCTGGCATATCTTTGTATATTTCTGTTAATTGGCAATTCACATATAGTAAGGTCCCTCAAAAAGCACAATTCTTTCTTTCTTAAAGGGAAAGTTCCAGAGAAGCACCAGAATTGTTAACCTGCTCTAAAGGAGACAAGATGATCCTTTTTTTTCCCTTGGACAACTGCATACCCAGCTTTAATAAACCAATCTCAAACAACAGATTTTAGATAGAGCACCTGCTTTACATAACAGCTTCATATGCCATCCTTAAATATACCCTCACATGGAATATTACTCAAAGCAAAGACAATACTTGTCCTCAAGAAGTGTTCACGCCACTGCTAATGTGCTCTGAAGGTCTCCAGACCAAGTAAGTTCCTCTCACATAGTTCTATTTCTTTGGCTAATGAACATCCAGGGTGGCTCAGTCACAGGCAGTAAACAGGTCTTGCAGAAAGCCATTGTGTGTCATCCTGAAGCATATGCCACCCGTGACTCACAGATCTATTACCCAGTTCTGGTACCCAAGCCCATCTTGCTTGGGTGTGTTATCAAAACACAGCCAAGGGAGATTTCAAATGGCATGGAAAAGCCACGTGAAGCAGGTACCTCTCCTCTGACTCCCAATCAGTAGCTAGTGGCAAGGCTGAGAGCCAGACAACAGATGCTATCAGCTGCTCTCTGAATCCATCCCTGAGGAAAAAGGGGTCACTGGGCAGAGTTACAGGAACTTGCAAATCTCCCCTTCTCTTTTGATCTGCTCTGTACACACAAATCTGAACTCTCTGGCGCAGTAGCTTTTTACTTTTAATTTTTTTACACTTTTTGTTCACTAAGACAAAGTACACTCTTTATGTCACAAAACTAAAATGATGCTTCACAGAGGGTGAGCTGTATAAAATAATCACATCTTAAGGAGCAGAGATGCCAGAATGGGGACACATTGTTCCCATAACCTTTTAAGTAAGACTTAGTACATTTTCTTTTCTCTGCCCTAAATTAGGACCCTCTAACATGTTTTGGAAAAAAATCCAAACACAAAAACAACAAACCAAACCAGCAAAACTCAAAAACTTGTATTTGGTTTGTTAGAGACTAATAACTGCATAGGTCTGATTTGCTTTTATGTACTGGTTTTATTCCCAATGAGCACACACAAAGAAAGCACAAGGGTGTGTGGTTTTATCTTTTTCTTTATTCTTAATATTTATCTTCATTTATAAAGTATGTGAATGTCTCGGGTAGTCTGAAAACTGGGTCAGAGGAGGAAGAGAACACGTAACCACAGCTTAGGGAAAATTCCAGGAGAACAGAATGCTGCATATGGACATTACCCGTGTGCCTGTAGCTGCTTCTTCACAGCTGCTGCACAGCGCAGGTTTCGTGGCACAACAGACACAGATAAAACTGGAGAACTTCCAAAAGCAAGTCTGATTAGAAGACATGATAACACTGAACACTGGGCAAGACATTCTTATGAAGTCACTTCTAAATGTGAGAGTCATCTAGCCCCAGAAAACAGCAAGAAACTACAGTGCTGAGGAGTCTCAGAAACCAAACTGGTGCCTGCAGAGAGTTCTGCACCTACCAAGAGCAGCCACGATTGTGTGGAAACACGGAGGGAAAGGGAGCAACAAATCTCAGGAAAAAGCAAAACATACCAAAGTCTTTGGGTTTATCTTTAAACACTGAAAAGAGCTGGTGATGGAATATTTCCTGAAGAAATCCTGGAATCCTAATACTTACTTTCCTCCTTGTGACCTCTTCTGCAAACTGCCCACAGCCCTGAAGGCCACGCTATGTACTCCTGTTCTGAACACAACAGCTCTGTGGAACCTGGGAAGATTCTGAACTATGTGAAAAATGAAATGAAAATGCCCCAAGACACAAAGGCCAAACCTCATTCCATCTCCTGAGCAGTGCATTTATCTAGCAAAATGGATCAGGGAAACTTAACTCGACGGCCACTTGAGGCTGTCATTTCTTTCAAACTCCTTTCCCTCAATCCAAAGTAATAGAGATTTTACTTTTGCTATGACACAAGATGTGGCTCCCCAGTGCCAATCAGGCATAAAAATACCATCAATAAATTAAGTCAATAGAGAGATATAAAAATTTGATATATTAAAAATAGAAATATATTTGAGGGCAACCTTGAGGCCAACATGAACTGGCAACTCACTTATCAATTCACTGCATATGGAAACTTTTAAATATATGTCTGAGTTTTATAAATATACATAGGACACTTCTCCCTGAAAATTATTATGAAGTGCAAACCAACAGCAGTCTTACAACTGTATTTTTAATCCAGTATTTTTCTTCCAGTAACCAAAGCTTCAAATTTCAAATAGAACTTCCAATCCAGACATCCCAAATAGCTTTCAAACAATGTCTTGGCACCAAAACATTTCTTTTAATGGAGACCCTTCTACCCCCTTGGAGTACAGCAAATGTCACAGAAGTCTCTGCCCACCCAGGAACAAAGCTTTCTGCCCGCTGAGCTCTACTCAGGGCTTCCCAGCAGCCAGACAACCAGCTCAACATCATTCTGACCAAAACCAACATGTTTTCCTACTCTGATAAGCACTGTATCACTTGTACTAACACAACTATTTTAGGTTTCTTTAGGACGGGGGAAAATGTCAGTGTACTGACCTCTGACACCTTCAGACTCTACAATACTTAACAATTTATCTTAAATGTAACAGTGCTTTACTAAAAGCTGATTCCCACAGAGTGAATTGACTGCTCTGGATTCTTTTTTACAGTGGTGGTCAACCTGTTCACTGGATACCTGTGAGAGAGAGCACAGGCCTTAAAATATTTTGTTCTCCAAGGTTTTCAAGAGGATTTGGGGGAAGGAGAGAACAGGAAAAATCCTTCATGTTCTTCTCCCCTTATTCACCCAGGCAGAGTCTGTAAGCAGAGACACTGCTGGCTTCACTGCTCCTGCACAGCTCCCACTCTGTGCCCCTGAACACAGCAGCGGGTCTGCAGGAACTGGCCATGCAGAAAAATCTCTGTCTGTGCCCAAATGAAAGGAGAAACACTGGAGAGTTGGAAAGCACTGCAAGCTGAGGGCAGCAACAATTCACAGGCTTGGAAAACTATGTGGGCTTTACCTTTTACACTCCTGTTAACTCTGATTTTCATGAAGTAGGTGGTGTTGCTACAGCAACTGTCGCATCACATCATTTCTGCTGTCTCTGTCAGAGAGATCATCTTATTTTATCTTAAACTCAGATATGCAGCTTTTCTTCTATTCTAAAGGCCTCTATATTTTGGATATAGAAAATTACACAAAATAAAGCTTTGGCATATAATATTTTATTTTTTTTTTAAATGCAGCAAAGCTTACAGAACATTTCTATTCTCCTTTTACAAATGCAGGAGGAATAAAGGAAATGGCACTGACCAGATTTACAGTGCTCCAGAGTTTCAGAAATAAATTAAGAGCTGGTCTCACGATAAGGATGATTTGTGTTGCCTTTAATGTGTTCTTTCTACAGAAGCTAACCCAATGTTCTGGTGCACTTCACTAGAAGTAACTCATCTATTCACAGGGGAAAACATCTTACTTCCTCATGCCCAGGCTATTTATTATGTACATACATTCCACACCATTCACACCCACCTTAGATGCTGCTGCCCATCCACTGCACACAATATGCTGTTCAATTGCATACCTCACCTACTTAACCTGCAGCCTGGAAGAAGCACCTACTGAAGCAGAAGTCTCAACCCATCTTTACCTGTTTCAGGTTTGTCTAGCAGCCACCTGGCTTTGCAGCTCCCTTGCTCAGTGACCCAGGAATTTGGCTCAGGCTCCTCTGCCTCCATTTTGCTGCCTGAATAAGGTCTTTGAGGACTCAAAGCACAAGCAGAAATCAATAAAATCCTGATGACGCAAAAGTTCTATTAAATGTTTGTTATTAACATGCATTCCAACCTGTGCACTCATGGATCTTCCCTTGAAAAATAAAAAACCAATGTGGAACAGTAGCAAATATTCAGTTACATCCTCAGGCTTCTCAGGAAACAAAAGAAAGCCCTATCTGAAGTCAAAGGTTATTGCATAGAACATGCAGCCACTAGCACAGCTCACACCACCAGAACAAGCTCTGCCACAGCCTAACCTGGGGAGTGTTTCTATCTGCTTCTTCCTAAGCATCTCCAGTCACTTTCAAGACAACCAATGCAGTCACCAAATTACACTTCTACAAAGACAGGTCCTGGGCAGGTGGAAATCTGCCTCTGTGGATCTATCCTGAGGGCAAGAACTGTCCCCTGTGTACCTGGTTAAAGGCTGTGTATGCAATTAAGATACCACACGGCCTTTCAGTTCTTACTTTGCAAGCTTCATTTCAGTGCCCCAGCACTTGACAGTTGTATAGCTCAGTTTCCTAGAGAAATGAGTTCTGTGCAATCACTCTGAGCACATGTCAGTCTAACCTCCTACCAACTACTTTGGAAACTGTTGGCAGAGAGGCAGCCCCATCTATTACTAACAAGCTTTAAAAAAACAATGTAAATGAAAGAAGCTCTTTGACTCCCTGGCTGAAGTAGTGCTGCAGGAGCCTTGTTACACAGCAGAGAAGCCACAGACAATTTGCTGCTTGTGAAACTGACATCTTGGGAAGGAAGGAAAAAGGAAAAGTATTTATCAGGTTATTGTTACACAAGTCAGGAAAGTCACTTAGTGCTCTTGGTCTGTACTTGAGATCTTTTTGCCTTATCTCACCCACTCATTTGCTATTCCCAGTGATCATATTTGACAACTGCATTGTCACTTGACAATCTCTCTGCATTCTGCACACACATCTGGTATTGATAGCCATGAAAACACTCATACACATGTCCTGTCTTAAAAATCAGTGTAAAGACAGGCAGATGTGGACAACCCAGCTGTCTGCTATGGTCTGAGTAGTTATTTATTCTTATGTAGTAGAAACCAGAGCTCTACTAGAAAGAGCTTTTTTCTATTATCCCCAGCACTTGTTATGCAAGCAGTTTAAGTCTTCCAACCAAGACACAGTAGGAGTGTTTAAGCATCAACAAATTTGCTCTGGCAGCAATGACACATTCATTATTGGGTTTGGAGTGTGGACAGGTTTGGTTGGGGGGGGATTTTTTTTTTTTTTAAATAAGAGTTTGTTAAAATGCAAGACAAAAAGCTAGGTGAGGGGTGTTGGGTAGGACTGCCAGCTAAGAACCAGAGTGCTCTAGTGTTATCCTGGAAACTGTCTGTGCCCATCTGGGGAATACACATGAACATACAGATCAGCATCTGCAGATCAGAGGTCCCTCCTAATCCCCTTCCCTCACTGCTGTTAACTTCAGCGATACAAACATCCCCACTTACTGAAACTTGGGGAAGAATGGGTTACATTTAGCAAATCAAAACACCTTTCATTTTTCTGCTTAACTGAGTAATTGGTTAGCAGGAACTTGCTTGATGAGTTTCAGCAGCTCCTAGAGATCAGGCAGGGCTGTTTCTGAGAGCAGCTGAAGCTGCTGGCTGTATAAACACCTTTAAGTCAACCAGCAGAGCACCCCTTGCTAAGGCTGGTTTTTGACAAATGAAATTTCCAGAAGGTAATGAGGCAGTTTGTATACCAAATATCCATCCAAGCTCAATAAGAACAGGGAACTGAACTATTTTAGCCAGAATATTTTAGAGATGCTATATACATAAATCCAGTTTATGGTCAGAACAAATAATTTTTTTTTTTTAATGTTTAAATGAACGAAGACCAACTGATTTTCACTGCAATGGAGAAAGCAGAAGAGTAAGATTTCAATGAACAGATAATAGCTTCTGTTGTAGTAATTTAAGGAGCTAAGAAAATTTTAGTCCTGAAGGTTCATATGACAAATCAAAGGGCTTCACTGGATCTGTACAATCCTCTGGGCTTATTACTTGATACCATTTATCTATAATGCAAAGATTTTACTCAAGCAATTAGTGAATTTGAGTCCAGTTGGCTAAAAAGAAAGTACACAAGGGTTGATTTTCACAGAGGGATTATCTTGTCCTACATCAGATGTGTGCACAAGCATGTGAGGTTAAAAAAATAAAATAAATAAAGACAAGCCCTGGTAGAATCTTGCTGTAAATTCAAACCAGTCAAAACTATACAATCACCTACGGCAATCAGTGAAAAATATTGGCAAAGATTTACTAAGCACTGTTCACATGATCATTTTCATGTCTATTTCTTCACCCTGAGGTTTTAAGTAACTAACACTGCAACTGATCAATGAACATTTATACACAGAGTTTTAACATCAAGAACCAAGCTCTATCTTCCTGAAGCTGTCAGATGACACCAGCTGAGAGTCTCACCACGGGGCTCTCTCTTCCAGGTTCTCTCCCTCTGAGGATGCAGGAAAGACTAAGAGAAGGAAACTGCAAATTCATATTCTAAAGAACAATGTTCAGATTGGGGGAAAAGGATTTCAGCTTTTGCCCATATTGATCTGCTCCTGCACAGCCCAGAGTGCCTGATAAAGTTACTGTAAAAACAGACTCCCAGGCTCAGTGCTGCCCATCTAAAACAAATCATCTGCCCCCCCCACACACATTTCAAGAGAGATGCCTCTTAGTAAAACAACAGGCACTGCTCCTCAAGCTATCCTGCTTGACATCATGTTCTGTACCCCCCACCCCATGCATCACATACTTTTGTACCATTTTTCCCACAAGGGTGCCCTCAGAGTTGGGGGGGGGGATTCAAACCCAGAGCCAACTTTCCAAAAGGCGCTTTATTTTGAAAAGCCCGTTTTTGTTTCACAGAGAAATAAATGAGTTTGCATCATAAAGCCTTCATCCCCCCCAAACCCAAAGCCTCCCCTACAGTTAAAAATCAAATCCAGCTTTATTTTCCTGCATGAGTCAGGCTGCATGCAAACAGCTTCAGAGGAAGGCAAGCTTGGGGTGGGGAACAGAACTGGAGTAAAACCCAGAGATGGATACTTGCTCTTCTTACAGCACACTCCTATTTTCCCAAGACATTTGCTAAGATTTTCATTTTAAAAACTAGAGGAAAGCCACCCCCTTCCCTCCAAAAGAAGTTTTCAATATTGTAAGAGACATGCAAGGACACACTTTATTATTTTAACAATTATTGCTATTTTCAGAGCTCCAGCACAGCTACTTCCTTCCATAATTGGACTTCAATCAAACCCCAGCGAAGCTTTTGATCTTGGAAAGAGTAACAACATAGCTCTGTTATCAGCACATAGGGGGCAAAGAGTAGGACATCCAGAATTTTTCAGTAAAAGAAAGTTAATTGCTTTGACTTCTATTTATCAAAGGTCATGGCTACAAGTTCTGAGTGGCCATACATAACGGTGCACACTGAGAAACCTCGTATAGCCTGGCCAAAGTAAGTGCTGGGATTATACTATCTGTGCATTAAAAAAAAAAAAAGGAAAAAAAGCAGCAACACAATGCTAGATTACTATCCAAATATACCCCAGTGGATGTCCTGCCAAATAGCAAATATGTGGCTGTAAGCTCCAAACTGAAATAAAAGCTTGGCCAGAAGCCCAGAGCTTCACTGTATTTTGCTCAGCTAGCCCCAGTCTGGCAGAACAGAGTGAACACATTCCCGGCCACGTGACGCCGCAGCCCGGCGGGCCAAGCTGATTTCCTTGTGTTGGTTAAATGGGATCTTCAGACTGTACACACCAGCGGCTTTGGGCAAACGTGAGAAAGTGGGAAACAACAAGCCACAGGCCAGCAGCTGAAGGGCAGGAAAAAAAAAAAAAAAAAAAAGAAAAAAAAATTGTGAAGGGGTTTGCTGAAGTGCTAGTGTTGCCAGTGCTGTATTTTAACTGGGCTCGTAGGCCTGAGCCTGTTCAGCAATAGCACTGAGCACCAGGCTGTCTCCTGGATTTTGACAGGAGTTCCACACCATCAGCTCCTCCAAGGGGGAAGACCCTGGAGGGACCCAATTAGGATCATTAGGAGAACTTCTCCTCAATGACTCAAAAATGCAAAATGCTGAATGACTTCAAATCCCACACTCAGGACTATCAGAGGTACTTAGACCCCTCAGGATGTGGCCCAGTACAGGAAGGGTATGGCTCTGGTGGGATACACATCCCCTGTGGTGATGGCTTTGCTTATGATACTTCAATGCCACCAAGCAGCACTACTGAACACGGAGAAGCATTCACAAAGTGAGGGAGAATATGGCCAAAGGATTCAATCCAAAAAACATGCAAGGTCTAAAGGGATAAAAGCTGCCCTGATTATGAGGTATTATATTTTGATAGTAGTGATAATAATGTTTTTAAATAACTGACTTGGGAAGAGACAAACACCCCTGGCCAGCATCAGCAGTGCATGTGACTCGTTGAGAGCACGTTACATGTGGAATAAGAAGAAAAGCCTCCAAAGGCACATCCCTGCTGCAGGTAAGAGCAACTCAGATGAAACAGTCAGCAGAACACAAGAAAAATGAGATTTGTTTACTTTCTAACAGAAATACATTGATAACCTAGGCACATGCAGCAGCTGGTGAAATCAGAGATGCACACGAGTTGGGAATTACACCTCCAGTTGTTTCCTTCTATTTGGCTAATGATTTCTTTTCACGTGTTCAGAACAGCTTCCCGAGACTACCATGACTTCAACCATGTCACACTGAGAAAACTGAACAGATAACAGAGTTTGGAAAAGTGTTAAACCAAGTAGAACCCCAGTCCAACAGAAAGATCAGCCAGAGAGGCCCTGTCCTTACAGATCCAGCAACATCACATCTCAGAGTCTGGACAATCCAAGCCCTGTTTTTTTTATGTGCTGTGACACCAACGTGTAAGGTGTTGAATTCAAGCAGACACACAAACTGCAGCTGTCCATTTTTCATAATTGAAGGCTTGTGGTTTAACCTCCTCAAAAGGTGGATACAGGTTAACTTAAAATATGCTGCATTCTTTCCTAATTCTCTCATTTAAGAATTCAGTCAAGTGATGCAGGTGTTCAAAAGGTCAACCTCCTGCTCCACTTAATCTGTGTTGCTCTCAAAAAAATGGCTCAATCTCTAGACTGCTACCACTTCAGAAAAACCTTCATCTTAAGGAACAAGCCCCGCTGATTTTAACAAGATATAGCTAGGGAGCATGACACAAGCTTGATACCTCACTCATTAACCCTATCTGTTATTTATTTTCTTCTGTTCAAGAGCAATAATCTTCACTACAGGCAGGGGAATTAACTCCTCATTTTTCCATGTACATATATTGATACAGAGGGCAGGTCCCTAGATGGTGACAAAGGCCATCCTATGGTCAGTCCCTTGTGACTAACCTGCTTAGGTAGCTGTGGTCCCTGGAGAAGTCTGCAAATCAAGAGTGGGAATTGAACAACTGTGCCCTAAGGTATTTGTAGTTTCACTCCCCAAAGCCTGCAGCCTGCACACTCTTTGCTCTTCAGAGCAGTGATCACCCAGCTCAACATGGCTCCGATTCTGGCCGCCTTGCTTTAGCTGCCTAGTTGCAGTCAATCATTACTCCACCCTCACTCTGCAGTAAGCAGAGAATCAGGCTACTCCATGGGGCTAGCCCAGCATATAAAAAGGATACACAAAATTAAATTATCTCAGGATGTATGTAACACAAAAACAAACTACCAAGCAAATATACACTGCTGTGAAAATTTGACTTGAACATCGACACGCCGCTGTGGTAGACTTCAGGCGACAGTGAGCTCAGCACTTGCAGTTATTTCAGAGCTGTAGCTGATTTTTTTCTGCTCTTCAAAATTTAAGCTCAAGGCAATGTCTTAAACACAGCTGGGAAATAAAAAAAAGGCAGAGAAAAAAAATGGCACATTTTCCAGCAAACCTTCTCCAACATAATCCTGAGAAAGCAGGAAGAAACTCTTGACTGTCTTTTCATACTAAGTGTCTTGAAAAGAGACACTTAGTATGGTGTGTGCCACTGCCAGACCAAAAGGGCTTTTGGGCCTCAGAGAAGTATTCCTTTACCACAAAGGGTATCAGAATGTCTCGCTGGCATGCTGGAAACAGAACACAGCAACACAGAGAGGTTCTAGCAGATCTGTAAATGCCCTAACAAGTATGTGCATTCGGGGGGAGAGGTAACGGGATGCTAAGGCAGGGGAGTCCACCCAGCAGCACTGCATTATACTGTGAGCGTGTTGTGTCATTACAGCTTTATTCTGACACACCCATATTTACAGCACACAATGTACTGTACAATTCACAATGCCAAGAAACTCAACATATCTAATCTGGCAGAAAAACAAAGTCATATCAGGTTAATCCAATTCTTAAATTGCACAACTTTGAAAAGCCAATGGGAAAACAAATCTTCCACTAGCTTGTGCTTCCCAAGTCCTCCTCCCAGAACACATACTCTGCCACGACCTACTTTTCCTCTTTGATCCCTCAACATCTTTAGCCCACTCTCACCCTCCTCTGTTTCTCATTCACTTCTAACCCTCTTCCAGCCTGGAGCCTGGTGGCAGAGTGGAAAGTTTCTCTGATGAGAGCGAGCCGCAGCCGGCAGCTCTGTGCGCAGCGCCCCGGCCGAAGCGCACAGGGGAGGATGAATGGCAAGGCACACACACAAGGTCATTTGGACACCTGCCCACGGGTGATACTGCAATAATTGTGATAAGATAACAGGCCTTCAATTTGAAGTTGGCTGACTGCAGGGGAGTTTCACACAGAGCAGCAGAGCTGGGGTGCATCAAGAGGAACAGGATACAGCAAGGTCGCCTAAGAGTTCAGAAAGTTTTTAGGTAAAATAAATGTGCTCGGCTTTGGAAAGGATCAAGATTGTTCCATTGCCTAAAAACTTTAGAGCTGGTTTTCTAACCTCTCTTTTGAAATGAAACCTTGGACTCGCATATAATCACAAGACTCTTTGAGCTGAGGATTTTAAAGGAAGAACAATGGTAGAAAAAATGTTTGTGACACTCCCCCTACCCCCTTCCCCAACATACACTAAACCAATTAAACCTGGTTTCTTGCAGATTCTTTTCTCAAAGTGAACTGACATCTCCTGGTGTCTAAAAGGCTGTCAGCTTTCCCAGCAGCATTTCACACAGATCAGGCATTTTAAAGGTCTTATGCAAATTCTCCGATATAAAAAATGCACATTTACATTACAGCTCTTCCTGCTCAGTAACATATTCCCAACCTTATCCATATTTTTCATAAAATTTTAGTAAATTCTCTCAAAAATCACAACCTTTTTGACACATTTGGTTAAAATCAGCCAATAAACTCCAAAATCATGAAGCAGAAACATGCAAGAGGCCACACCTAGCATGACTGGATGTGTCTTGTTTTCCTAGCAAAACATGGGAAAAAGAAACTAAATAAAACTCATTTATCACAGCAAGCAACAGAGCTGCAAGAGTTACAGACATAAAAGGGCCAAATGCCCCATGCTGCAGCAAGGGCCTGCAGCTGCAGGGATTACAGACGTCAGTAACATCTATATTTCCACTATGCAGCACAAAGAAAGAGGGAACAGTGGTATGTCTGATTGCTGCAGGGTGCTTCAAATTAAGCCAGTTTAACCCTCCCTGTTTTGATGAGGAACAGGATTGGGGTTTGAGAGCTTACTTCCTACTTACTAGCATTAGAAGCTAAGCACTCAGCTCGCTTTTATTCAAACTTCTTGCAGGAGTAGGACTCATTTCCAATGTTGAAATGGCAAGTTAGTAAAAGTGCCTAAATGCTTTTAAGTCACCTCCTCTGTTTCAGTGCAGCCCTCTCATTTTGAGCCTGTGTTTTGCATTCTGCAGCCTTGAGTAATGTACTCTTCTAGAAGATTTAGTGCTATTATTTCAGTTCTCACTGCGCTAAAAATATTGATTGCTCTGTCAAATGGAGCTCTGCATGAGCATTTTCTGTTTACAAGTCCCATATTATTGTTCCTTCAGTTTTTCAAAATACAATCTACAGTTTCCTTCCTCGCCTCCTTCAAATTTAAAGTTATAAGCAGTTAGCAGTGGGACAGTGTGTAATTTCTGGTTTGAGTGCTTTCATCTGTATCATGATTGCCAACTTACCAGGTCACCTCAAACACAGCAATGTCCACATGCAGGAATTCAGTAAGTGGGGAGCCTTGCAAGCATTTAAAAAACAATAAAATTAAGATCCAATCATTGCCACACAAAGTAATGGAACTCACTATGGACAGAGAACCCTGTTCATTCATCTGTTTATTAAATTCAGGAGTACCAACCAGTTCTGTAATGAATTACTTAATCTTTGACCTATTGTCCACAGCCATGTTCCAGAACAAAGAATTTATAGCAAGCTGAACTCCCTAAGGCTAATTGTAAAATAATTTTCTAAAACCATTCTCCATCCTCAACAAATGCTTTACAAACTCTGCCTTTCTGCTTCTCTGCTTCTACACCTACATATGCCAAGGATGACACTTTGTTATAGATCAATTATTGCTGTAGTTGACTCTAGGATCTGCTTGTAGTAAATGCATGCTCATAAATCGACCTGTGGGTTCCCATCAACATTTGTTGTTGAAACATTTGCTTCAGTAATCATCTAGATTTATGTTCCACTTTGTAAAGACTTGAGTTTTCTAGGACCCAAACACAATTCAGATTTTTTATTTCATCCTACAACCAACCACACAACAAAACACAAACAAAAGAGTTTCAAGATCCTCAAAGTCTGTTTTCATTAAATGGCAAAGAATATGAATATGAAAATACTACCAGTAAGATGAAGAGCTAAAGCTGTTTGTCTCCAAGCTGAGCAGAGAAGCCTGAAGCAAGAGCATGCCACATCAGAGAATCTAAGCAATAGTGTTGGATGGTGTATAATGAAAATCTGGGCCAATTTTAGCCCTGGCATGATTTAGTTCAGAGAATGGGACAGGGAAGCACAACTGTACAACAGCTTTGAGGGTCAGAAATGTGAGAGGTTGAACAGTAACTTGTATAGGCTCAAAACTTGATGGATGGCACCTTGGTTATGCAAAGCTGCAGTGCCATAAAGAGCATTAGCAGAAAAGAGAAGGAAGAAAAAGGGAAAAATAAAGAAATGTTGTACCACATGCTGCCTTACCTACCTGTGTTTGCTCTCAAGCTCTCCTCACATTAGCTCTGAAGCTCTCAGGACCAAATTCAGCTTTGTGATAAATAGAGAGCTTGTTTAATTTCACTTATTCATTAGAAAGAGGTGACATAAGCTACAAAACCCGTTTGACATACATTCATTTTCTATACCAACTTATAATGTACAACTTACTCCCTTTAATAGAGTAAATTTGAGGTTTAAATAAATATTTTGTTTCAGAGCTTTCATTATCTACTTCATGTAGAAGAGAAATCCACAGTTTTTCTTGTAACTTAGTTGAAATACTCTTTTTTTATCATCACAGTCTTCTGTGGAATTCAAACAAAGCACTGAAAATATATTTTCTTATGAAATTAAGACTTAAAAAAAAAAAACCCCAAACAAAAAACTAATGATGATGGTTGTGTGATATAAACACTAAACAGCTCCACAGGGTACTGCCAGCCAACTAAGCTTCTGATTTCATAGTGCTCTGAAGTCATCTTTACTGATGATGACTATGTCCTTTCATCCTAAGAAAACTCCACTGGTGCATTGAGAGCTGTTATTGCCCCCCCTTAAAAAACATAAACATCCAGAAAGATGAATGACAAGAGGGTGAATGGTGACATTTTGCTGCTCCACCTAGGAGCTGATGGAGAGCAGTCAACAAGCTGCTTGCCTGCTGAGCAATACTGAACTCAGAAAGACTGCATGAGTGAAGTACTCATTGCTGAGATTAATTGGGCAGAATCTGGCCACTGCTGGCTCCCACAATTGTCAGTGTGCTGTCACAAAAATATGTAGAGATTAAGCAATTTAATGTGTTTTCTAGTTGCTTCATCACATCAGACAATACCAATGTCATCTTCGTATACATCTCCCGACCAGGTCTCCTCTCTTAACTAGAACATACTGTTTTATGAAACACTTCAGGGCATACTTGTGTTTTGAAAATCATATCACGGCCCTAAAGAATCATTCGGTCTCCAATACGCTTCAAGAAGGCAAGCAAGGCTCCAAGACAGACACTGTATTCCTTCTAGGTAACAGTAACAGCAACAAGTTTGACATCAAGACACCCTTGAAACTTTCTAAGGGGAAAACAAACAAAACAGAACCCACAACAAACCAACCAAAATAAAATAAAAATTTAAAAGCCCCACCCAAACGTACAACCTGCTTTTTCCATCTGTGTCTCCTCTTCCTGACAGGGGGTAGCCCTTGACTAAGTAGCTCTCCCTGTGTGGAAAGCAATATTCTATTCCCGATGAGAACCAGAGTAAGGACGAGTATGTTTGAAAACTAGCACAGAACCTTTGATGTTCTATGCTGTTTACTACTGGAACTCTGAATTAACTTCAAGTTCTTTCGTGCGGTCAAGCAATTATTGAACCAATAACCAACATTTACCAGTGAATATGAAAATCAGCTCTCCCGAGTTGTCTCCCGAAGGAGACACAGTGTTCTTGCTTCCAGCATTAACAAGACTTGTGCGCTCAGCACTTTCCCCCTCCGTTATCATGTGACAGGCTATTTTTAATATTTGCCCGAATATATTTTACATCTTCCTTTGATCCAGAAGCAGTTTAGTGAGGCTTGTCTGTGGCAGTGCAGAGGGAAGCGTCGGCCGGTGAGGGCAGGAGCGGGAGCCGTGCGCGGCTCTAACCGGAGCCATGCTGAGCAGGCTGCACAGGGCACGGCCACGTGCCTGAAGCACATGGTCCTGCAGGCAGCAGCCACCCAGAGCCTCACGTGAGAGTCAATGTGAAGAGCAGCTCTCTGTACCAGCCTGCCCCACGGTTCAACTGGTCATTCCCGTGTTGTCACGTGGGAGACCAAAGGTCAGGAGATTCCCAGCTCCTCTGGGTGCTGGACATAGAGTTCTTCGACTCTAAGGGAGGGGGCTCATGCAACACCTAGTAACTGCTTGTAAACAATGATTAAAGCTTAGGAGAGGATTCCACATACAGGCTGGCTGCTGGGAATGTTGCCCTTCACAGAACAAAGGCTGTGCTGGAAGAGGTCACGTTAAGAAACACACGGGAAGGAAGACTGCAATAAAGGGAGTGTTGCACACACACCCTTTTGTGGGCCGCCCCCTTCAAGTCATTCCCAGTATGCAGTTGAGAGGCTAGATGGAGCAAGAACAAACCTCTCCCAGTTGGCTGCTGTGCCTATCACAAACAAGAGTTAAAAGAAAATGCCAAAATCCACCCCATCACACCTAGTGTCAATCATTACACTTTGGTATCTATGCAAGAAATAAAAGGTAATGGATACCAAGCTCTAGATGAAACATCTCTGCTGAATAACTAAAAGCCAGCATTAATGAAAATCTTTGTGCTCTTCAGGGGGTAGGAAGTGGATGCACACTTCACATGGAAATAGTTTCCAGCTTTTTGATTTTACTCTTTAACTTAAAAATAATACTTTTTAAAAAAGACTTGCAGATATTGCTCATAGGTGTATTTCTGCAGCAGAAATCTCTTTCCTTAAATAATCTTTGGCAGATCCTTTACAATTAGTCTAAGGCACACAGCCATCCAGGCAACAGACCGAAAACTGCTGTCACAGGAACACAAAAAACAAGGGATTTACTTCAAAGCCTCCAACAGCCCTTCCTGAGGAGCAGGGCAGTACCAATACAGGGGTGTTCCTGTCTCCCCATGACACGGCCCAACATCCAAGGCTTTGGTGGCCAACATAAAATTCAAATCTAAGCCACAAAATTCTCCAAACTCTCTCATTAGGGTCTTCTACCAGACTTAGCTGGTGCTTCTGAACTCAAATACACTCAGTTCAAACCCTGTACAGAAGATGCCCCATTCACCCACTTAAGGGTTCCCCAGAGACGAGGTAAAAGCACCACCAACTAGTTACCTGCAAAATATGAATCTCCCTTTCCACACAACAGCTACAAATAACCCACATTTCCTTACAGGACTCTGCAGTTAAGTGGAGATTTACACAGAAAAACACTGGTGAAAGACAACACAAGGCATGCAACAGATAAAGAACCATGACAATGTGTTTGCACACAGCTTCATAAAACCTGCTACAGCTTTCACTGCTGACACTTGTCACAGAACACCACTGCAGATTCCCAGCTCTCTTCCAGAGCTGGTATAAAACACCTATTTGGGCAATACCCTTGGCTTCTAAAGCCAGCAAAGGCGTCTATTTCAACACACACACACACACACACACCAAATTAAATCATCTTATGGCAGCCTCCTAGAGAGCCTCTCTGTCAGGCACAGCGTGCAGGTCCACGAGGCACAGCCGGCGCTGCCTGTGCACGTGTCCACCCTCCCCTGCACACTGGGCAGGCAGGTCCAGGAGCCCTGACCCACCACACGTGACAGGCTGATGCTGCCCAGCCATTTACAGCAGGGCTATAAGCAGCACAGGATTTCACCCTTCTTTCAGCCAGAGTCTACAAGCAAAAACAGGCTTCCATTACAAGGCAAAATTCAGAGGACGCGACAACAAAGTATTTTAGGAGAATTGCTATCACCTAAAAAAGAAAAAAAATAATCAAAAAATAAAATCTGTTTTCCTAAAAAATAAGATCATATGTAATTAATTTTATTGAAATGGAATACTTCATAATAATTGCTCTTGGGTTTAATAAAATAACACAAATCACAGCAGTCACGCATACTGGAACAGTAGCTCACACCAATTAAGAAAACCTTTCTTCATATACAGTTTAAAAAAAAAAGTATTTCAAAAGTCTTAAGGTGTGTTAATCAAAAGGCTCCATTATAATGATTTCAGCATTTACCTTCAGACTAACTTTTGCATTTTAAGGCAACACATTTGCCTTGGCACTTCTATGACAACCTTAACTTACTGGCTTTACTTTTACTAAATTTTTTTTTTTTTAGAATATATACTGTCTTATTTGAAAACTTGCCTAAATGCTAAACTCTTAAAATGACCTCTTCAAAGCAGACTATCACTGTAAGGTTTTTACATGACAGCACAAAAATTTCCATAACTTGATGATAAGCCAGACTAAGGTTAAGTCAGAGTAGCTACCTGTAATGGGAGGGGAGAGAAAATACTATTTGAAGTAATCAAATGAGCTCCCTTAAAAAAAAAAAAAACAACACACAAAAAAAAAAAAAACCAAAACCAAACCAAAACACAAAAGCCAAACAAACCACATTTAACCAAAATATTAAATTCTTAAGTCAACACATGAGGCAAAAACACTCACAACTTTAGATGTTTTATCCTAGCTTGTTACAACAATAAACAAGTGTACAGAGTTTTTAATGAGAGAAGTTTGTAACCCAGAGCTGCAAATGGCTCAGGAAGTAAAAAAAAAAAAAAAACTCAAAAAATCAATGAGTCGAAAAGTCATGTGGACAGCTGATTACAGATCTATTCTGACAGGAGATCATTAAAAGCCTGGCTCATAACCAGGCTCCTCTGAAAAAAAAAAATAAAAACCAATGAGGACAGATTATCTGCTTTTAATTTTGTGTGTGCCTGTGCCACAGAAAATGGTGCAGCATATCCACACTACTGTTAAAAACCATCTCAGAAAAAAACAAGGGGTGCATGTGTGTTATATTCTGCTCTTGTCAACTCCTAATATATTTTAGCTTTGGAAACCCTTACAGGTTATTAGTTAACTATTAAATACCTTGAAACTGAAATACAAAGCAAAGCCAATCCACATTAAGTAAAAGTAAGTAAATAAAATCCCCAACTAAACACACACTTCTGACTTGGGGCCAAAGAATCTGTTGACAGGTTTGAGGTGGTTTTGGGGGAGGGGGGTGGGGGGGTGGTGTTTTATTTATCTTTAATGAGAAAGTAATCTTGCAGACTTGTAAAACTTTTCAATTTCATCCTGCTCTGCAACTTTGGTCCTTCTGTTTATTTATTTTGGTGCCTTATCAGATGATTCTGACAATGACTTCGCACGCTGAGCATGGCACAGGATCAAGCAGCAAAGAGAGGAGTGGTTTCCTGCTCCCAAGAGCACAATTTGCTCTAGCAAACCTTGTGTGAGCAGAAGAGCACAAGAAATAACTCACACTTGGCCTTTAATTTTTTTTTTAAAAAAGGCAGAGCTCTGTGTTTTCCAAACTTCCATGTTGACTCTATTCCACTGACCATGATCTCAGCCATGCTGGTGTCCAGCCAGAGCAGTTATTCTGGATTTGTCCTAGTGTCTCTAAAAGAATGATTTCAACTGCTAATAAACTAATAGAAGACTTCCACTGACATCAAACGGATTTGAATCATGCACCACAACCAGAACTTGGACCCCGTGATGTTTTCTTTGCCTACAGCTTAAGGTGACTATGAATACAAGTCACCAGCTCAGGTCAAGAGTTTATGCTACTTCAACAACATTTTGAGTTATAAAATTTAGTTCCTGCCACATTTATTGAGCAAAGTAAAATTTGTCACAGTATAAAAAAAAAAAAAAAAAAAGACTACGGCCAAAATTTAAAAAACTTAGATTTTAATTTTGAAATAATTGCCCACTCCTGTGTTCTCACATCAAATATTGGCCAAAGGCCTATTCTCTTCCACAGTGCTCCCTGTTCACTGCACTGTTTTCCCTGTTCTATGCACTACTATTCTCTTTGTGGTCTTTTTACTGGCTACTAGCCAGGCTACCAACAAAGCAAAGAGGACAGGCAAGTTTCCTTAGAATTCCAAGATCTTCCTTACAGAATTTAGTCAGAGTTATTGTTTTTATTTTGGAGTGCAAGCACCTCAAATCATACTGGTTCTCTAAGCTACCTGTCCACCACACAGGGAGAAGTAACAATTTACAGCAGGGAGGAGGGTTCAGGCCCAAATCCATAGGCAGTTCTTAGGGCTGATTTACCTGGTCTGACTGGGCTCTGCATGCAGTTCTGCGACACCATGCCTGGGTGGACTGAAGTAGAAGCCCTGCTGCTGAGGTCCATGACAGAAGGTGATGCTGAGGTAGCTTGCTGGAGACCTGACTGGTGTGGGCTATGCTCGTGCTGGTTTGGGCTGGGTGGAATGCCATTTTCTGAGAGGAATTCTTCCAGGTCCATGTATTCCAACTGGAAAGTGTCTCCATCGTATGGCAGTGTCTTGTCCCATAATGTTGGGCCCAAGAAAGCTGACTGGGGGACTGTGGTGCTGGAGCTGTCATCATCTAACTTCTTCTCTTTGTCTTTTTCTTTACCGAATGCTTAAACAAAAGAAAACACATTAAAGATGTAAGAGAGCAGTAATTTCAAATATCAGCTATTACCACTTCAATTATTTCCCCTGCACTCAGCTGTAAGAAACAAATATTCCCTTCATAAAAATAATTCCTTTGATGCAATCCATTTAGTAAAGAATTGAAGGGTCATCCCAACTGAGCACCTTTGCTGGATCCTACCAGATTTCTGAGATATTCCTCTGTTTTTAGTTAACAATTACACTGCATGCATGGCTTTGAGTGGCAGCTTCAGCAAGTACCCAGCAGACTTAAAAGCAAGTATTTCAGCAAACTGAAAGATATTATATGGAAAGCAAACTGGAAGATATTATATATGCTGTTGAGAACTGCCCTAACCTAAACCTGCTATTTTTTTTATCCTCATAAAGTTCCAGTCTTGCTAGTCTTTACAACAAAGTGGTCCTCAAATTTAGTATGTCTTACTGTTGTAATCTAGTAATATAAAACAACAGTGAAGTCTGACAGAACATGTATTTTGATGTGCAGAAGAGCTAATGAAAAATTCAAAGGTAAAAGCAAAGCAAAAAAAAAAAAAAAATTAAAATAAGGTTTCCTACTTGTTCCTACAAAATACCCTGTGATTTCAACCCACATTTTTTTGAAGAGAAACACCTGATTTCTGTTAGATTTGCAAGAATCCAAGCCAACAAAGCTTCTTGTCGACTAGTATGCCTTTTTAATATTTTCTTTTTAACCACACGCAACAACCCCAGTGAAATCTCACAAGCAGCTTTGCAATAAACCTCGTAAAGCTGAGGTGACAAGAAGCCTTGGCTCTGCGAGACCTTCCACAGGCTTCTTTTTGCTTTAAGGTGCATTTGATTTATTAGCAATACGAGGTGCAATGATGCTACTACCTTCGCTCGCCAGAAAAGTTGAAACTTTGCGACTCCGCGGGGTCAGGTTTCCCGCACGGGGGTTTCTGAGCCGCGGGCAGGGCGAAGGGGGTGGCCGGGGCCCCGAGGGGAGGCTGCGGGGGAGCCGCACCGCAGCCCTGCTCTCACCCCGCTCTACCCAACACTTCGCCCTAGGCAAATCGCGCCCTTTCCTATATTTTCGCAGGCGGCCGGAGCCGTCCCCGCGGTGGAAAACCCGAGCGGCTCCCGTTAGGTCAGGCCGCCTGAGCCCATCGCTCGCCGCCTGATGCCCTCACAGAAATCACCCCGTTACTTAATAGCCTTGGGGTGGGGGGGTATCTGAGGGAAGGGGGTAAAAAGGGAAAGCGAGGCAGCGGTCCCTGAGGCGAAAGGAAGATGGGGGCCGCCATTTCGGGGCGCCTGCCTTCAGCGGACCGGGCTGTCAGGGGGCCCCGCAGGGAGCGCGGGAACAGAGCCGGCCCCGGGGGCCAGGGGAGCGAGGGCTGCCCGGGGAAGCCTCACCGTCTTCGTGAGCGAGCGGCAGCTTGAGCGGGTTTTCCAGCAGAGACTTCAGCACCCCGTAGGTGGGAGGTAGGAAGGTGGGGTTGAGCGGGAGCGGCCGCGACATGGTGAGCTCTCCCTCGGGGCAGCTGCGCGGCAGCGGTTCCTTCCCCTTCCTCTCGAGGCGCCGCTACGAAGCGCGGCGAAAGAGGCGTCGAGCCGAACTGAGCCGAGCCCCGCTGGCGAGGGGCGCCTGGAGGCCGCCGGAGGGAGCAGAGGAGCGGGAAAGGCCGCTCCACCGCACAGCTCCGCACCCGCGCCGCTCCCGCCACCCGCTCTGCGCCGCGCGCCCCGGCCGCGCGCCCATGTGCAGGCGCTGCCGGCGCTGACGTCAGGCGCGGCGCGGCCCCGCCATTGGCGCTGGGGGCGCGGAGGGCGGCCCCGCCTCCCGGGCTCCGCCCCGCCCCGTCCCGCGGCCGCCCTCCCCCCTCTCCCGCCGGCACGCGCGGCGGCCATTACCGGCGGCGGGACGGGGGGTGGCGGGGAGAGCCGTCTCCCCGGTAACCGGGAGGAATGTTAACGAGTTTGAATGTTTGACCTCGCTCGGTGCATCCGAGCGTGAGGGCGACGGGGAGCGCGGCGGAACCCCCGGGGGGGGAGCGGAGCGGTGCCGGCGGGCAATCATCGCCGCCGAGGCCTGAGGGAGCCGGGCCGGGCCGAGCCGAGCCGCTGTGCGAGGGGCGGTGGGAACGGCGTAGGCCGTTCGAGAGCTGCCGTATCGCTGCAGGGGCCGCACCGTTAGGCGCTGGGAGGCGGCTGCTTCTCCCCGCCGCTCACCAGCCCTGTCTGGGTGGTGTTTCGCAAAGCTCCGTCAAACCTGTTCAGGTGTCACTCTGGCTTCTGAAGCCGGTTGTTTGACCGCTAATAAATAGAATAAATGTAAACAGTCGCTGTAAGGAAATAAGGGGAAATTATGCGCGTACACATAGTGGGAGTGCCCTGTATGTAGAAAGAAAAGCTGCCTGAGGAACAGAAACCGGCCCTGGACACTTAACGATGCACCCGCCGGTGGTGATGTGCTCCGAGCAGCGCCCGGTCGGACTGACACGAGCGACTCATCAAAGTCCAAAGTGCACTGAAGTCGGTGAAGTTGCACCGGCACAACCGAAACCTGGCAATTGTGACCGTCAGGCCTTCAGAACCAGAGACAGCGTTAATAGCAACGGCGCAGCCCGGCAGGGCTGCTGCAAGAACCTTCCAACGCCACCGGGGCGGCACCGCTCGGCACCGGAGCGGCTCGGAGAAGGAACGTGATGGCAGCAGCAGTCACCTAACCAGAAAAAACCCCACCGCTGGATCATGAAATGGTTGCACATGTATCAGCATCGCCTCAGACGGCCAAATTGGTGGTTACAGGAAACCTTTCATTACAGAGGTACAGGGTGAGTGACAAAAAGATTAGGGCAGTGATTGGCAATCTGTATGCAGGGCTGGTACAGAATGTTTTTCTACGCAGTATAAAGGAACAAACACAACAAACGATGAGGAGATTTGGTAAGCAACGAAGAAAAGACAACTAAACAAAATAGAATATGTAAAAATAATGGTGTTAGTGGGAAACACCAGTAACAAAGATCGGTTGGGGATGTAACGAGCTCAACCTGTGCAGAGCTACCGGTGTTTTTATGTTATCGACCATTACAGACAAAATACTCTCAGTAGAAAGGAACGGTGCTTTCCATGCAAGTCAGGAAAAGTGCCCAGTTTCCCTGCTTGACGTGGAATAGAATAAATTATGTGTGTATCTGTGTTAAGTGTGGAACAAAATGCAGCTACCAGCCACTGAGGGCTGTGGTTACAGACCCCGCACTCCCAACCCTCCAACAGGAGCAGTAATTTCACTCCGGCCTTGGCCAGCCGGGCAGGTCTCAGAAGCAGCCCCAGTCGCCAGGCTGTCAGGACAGCACGTTGTTCCTGAACGCGTCCTGTGACCGCAGCGCTGGTGGCACCCGCCTGACAGGAGTTCCCTCCCGCAGGAGTTCCCCACCGCGCTCTGCACACAAGCGGATACCCAGAACCACGTAGCTCTCGGCACACGGCTGTTCAGGTGGGATAGGGCCCTCAAGGGCAGGCCCGTTGCAGGGTCCACCCCACCGCCTCAAGCCCCGCACCCTGCTCCAGCGGTTGTGCCACCAGCACCCCGGTGTGATCGGCACTTTTTGTTCCCACGAGCGCTCCCGGGGGACTCCCGCGGTGGCAGGTGGGGCCGACACCCCGACACCTGCGGGAGCACGACCGACGGCGCCTCTCACGCTCCACAGCGATTGAGCACCGGCGGGTCCGTTTCGGCGGGCCCGTTTCGACGGGCCCGGTGGCTCCGCCCCGCTCGCAGCCCGGGGTGGGCTCAGGAGGGCCCCGCACCGCGGGCGGCGACATCCTCCCCCCCCCGTCACGCGGAGCGGGGGGGAAAAGGCGCGCGAGGGTCGTCACGTGAGCTCGCGGGCTGACCTACTTTGGTCCAATAGCGCGGCGCGGGCGGCTGCGCGAGGCCCCCCGCAGCCCCCGCGCGCTGCCCGGTTAGGGGCGAGTTGTGGGGGGTCGCGGTGACACCGAACCCGCCACCGGGGCAGCGCCGCTGCCGCTTCCCCCGCGAACCCGCCGGGACTCGCGTGCCGGGACCGCGACCCCTGCAGAACGCGCGTGGTGCGGTAGGAGCAGGACCCGGACCCGGCAGCCCCGGGACTCCGGCCGCAGCTCCCGCACACGGCCGCGGGCTCCCCGCAGCGCCGGGGCTGGTCCCTTCGGGTCGCTGGCGCTCCGAGGGCTCAGTGGTTTCTCGGGCACTTCGGGGTCAGTGTGATTCAGGTCTCCATCTTCCAGCTCGAGGGAAGATGGGAGTCCCCGGCCACATGTTCTGGTGGCCCCGGGCAGGGCTCCCAGCAGATCTCTCTCCTGCTGCCCGATCTTCACACGCGCCTTTCAACCTCAAGAAAGAGTTGGTTATTTATTCCCCCCCAACTGAAGTTACTCTGAACATGTTTTACAAAGGAGGTCATCAGCATATTTCACAAGACAGGCGTTTTCTTCCCTGTTCTGCTGTATTTCCCATTCTCTATTATATTTCCATAGTTTGTAACTGTAACTGGGAACTCTCATCTGGAATCCCTTCCAGAAATAAAATTGCAGCTTTTCTTTCCCATACAGAAAAACTTGAGTGACTGTTTCCATTAGGGAGCCATCAAACCAGTACCTTTCAGGGGACCTACATCTGTTTTCTCCATAAACACAGACAAACTTGGGCCAGGGGGATGTGCAACAATCACAGCTCAACATAATGTCAGTGGTGATAGTTGGAAAGATACCTGCTGCTGTGCTGGAGGGCAAGTATGTCATGGTCAGCTTGAGCTCCATAAGTATTTTAACTATATATTGGTCTGAAAACTCCAGTCCCTTTTCTCTGACCATCTCACCCTGTCCCAGGGCTCAGAACTGTAGGTGCAGGTGGAGAAATCTCCAGAACTTGAGCAAAGCTTCCTCTGCTCAAATGCTCCCCACGGTCACAGCCTCACTGCTGGAGTCCCTCCATTCCTCTGTCAGATTCCTTTATACACCTTCTGCCTGGAGAAAAGAACTGCTAAAGTGGGTAGCCAGATAATCTACAAAGTGGAGAGGATAAATAATGCAGGAGAATGAGCTTTTGGGTCAAGGAACAGGATAGGTTGAGAAAGCAAATGGTTTAGAGTACCTTAAGTACCTCTGGGTTTGTGGACAGTGATCCCCACCTTAGTCCTTTAGCAGCCAAAGCAACGGATGAAAGGATTGAGATGTACAAAAAAATACCCTAAAAATCAATCCAAGAGGAAAGAATTAGAAGAGGCTCAAGATTTAGCCTTTGGTTAAGTTCTAATTTGTCCTAAGAACCAGTGAAACACTCCCAGCTTGGCCTCAGATAGTGGTACCCAGAAGTTAGTAGAAAACCCCATGGGCACTCAAATACCCTCACCCAAACTGGAGCTAAACAGCAGCAGCTTTTGAAGGCAAGGTTGAGAAGCACCAAGAGGCAAAACCTGTCCCCCGCTTACTTCACCATCATAGAGGTTCTGGAAGTAGCTTGGCTTGGCTTTCCAAGTGAAAGCTGCTACCAACAGAGCTGAATTACTTCAAAATGGCTGTTTATTAGCCATGTGGAGTGCAGCTGAGCGAGCTGCTGGGGCTCCTCACGAGAGCAAAAAGGCTGTTGAATGAACCATCTGCCCCTGCCTTTTTTTTTTTTTTTTGTTATAAGTTTAATTGAATGTGGGAGAGACAGGTTTGGAACTGCTTTTGGGTGATGGCAGAGGAGCTTCTCTTAAGTAATCTGGGATGGTTCCAAAAGGCATTCCAGTTCTCAGAAAAATAGGTATTACTAGTCATTGCTTATATGCCATGAGTTGAAAGATTAATACATTTCTCTGCCAAAGTTTACAGTCAGCCTTTACCATGACAGTAGATCAAATACATGTACTTGCCTGGGCAGCTGACCTGGTTTGAACTCGGCAAGTGTTCCTCTCAGCGATGACTACATTTTTGGAACAAATACTCTTGCTCTGCTTTTTAAAGCAACCTTCACCTTGTAAAGCATTAACCAGCCTCTGCAGCCCATTTTGGGCACCTAGTGCCCTTGGTGCCCTGGCAAATCGTGTCGAGCCAATAGGTGTGAGCAGCCAGATGACAGAACTGGATTGAGACTAGTGATAAGGGAGTAGCTGGCCTGTTCTGCAGCCAGACCTTCCCCTGAGTAAGGACAACTCCCAGCTGGTGCCAATGGGGGAAACAACTTGATCCTTCCATTTATTCCCCCATTCCACTTCCTTTCTCACTTTTGGTTTGCATGCTGCAGAAAGACAGTTAGAAATAGCTGTTCTTACATGCTCAGGCTGTTTGATTTTGGAAGTTGGCATTGGTTTGACTGGAGATAGAAGAGCACCCACGAGCACAGAATAAAACAGCCCATCCCCAGGCAGAGCTGTAACAGAAGGGAGGAGTGAAAGGTGCAGGAACTGAGCATCTCCTCCTTATTCAGAGTTGCTATTGAAGTCAATGACCCAGATTTCTCTGACTTCAAATGGCTGTTTTCAGAGCTTGCATGAGGCATAGTGCTGGCAAAGGTCAGGCAGAATTTAGCCTGAAGTATTCTGCATGCATGGGCTTATCAGATCTGGATCTGTAGAAGTTGATACTAAAAACCCATGTCTGATGATGAAAGAACCACCCCCCGTTCTTCTGTGAAAGTCACTGAATTACTAGTACCCTGGGCTTCAGACTTGCAAAGCTGCCCTAAGCTTGGGATTTCTTTCTGTCCTGTACTCCTGTGATCAGTTCTGTGACATCCACCTCGCTCCAAGGCTTCCCCCTGAAAAAAAAAAAGAAAAAAGAAAATGCAGAAAACCCAAACTAGTTTTTAATCCCATAGTCTTAGATTAAGAACCCAGAAGCATGGTGAATGTCTCACCTTTGGCATGAAAACCTGACCTTCTGTGGAAAACTTGGAAAATTCCTCCAGACAAAGATCAGGCTGCTAAACATAAAGGCATTAGAGCTGTGCTGTTTCTTTATGAAAGAAACATGGCAACTGCACATACTATAAAAGAGCAGCAAGTGGTACAGAGATGCACATAATTGATCTGTATGCAGGTTATCCTGTAGGTTTAAATTCAGCAAGTCTTGCAGATGAGAGTGGTTTGGGTTTCCCACCCTGTTTTTTTTTCACAAACTCTCACTTTCAGTTATTTCCATGAACAGTAGAACAGGTCTCCCATACTAATATCAGCCTGCAGCACCCTTCCCTAGCCAAGACAGGGAGATTCTGCTAAACTATCATCTGTTTTATGGCCCGTTTTATTCTGTTTAAATCTGTAATCAGTAATTTCAGTTAGAAACAAGTTGCTATCTCAGTATCAGAATATGCACACTGACTAAGTTCAGCATCAGCATACCAGGCTTCCCAGATTTTTGGAAACCTGCTTATGCAAATATTGTAACACAACATAGAGACAGTAACTGTGAACACTGTCTTAAGAGGCAAATGTACCCTGGATTCCCTGCATGTCTCTCCCTACTTTGATACAGAAAGTCTGATGAGATCTCTAAAGATTACAGTTTAAAAGGGCTTGGGGGAAAAAAAAAAAAAAAAATAGTATTAGTAACTTGGATTTTTTAAATGTATATTCAAACATAGAATCAGCTTTACTGATACAGAGCACCCTAAAGCTGGATTTCAGCCATATGGCCCCGTGTTTATCAGCAGAAAAAGGCAGCATTGCCCATAATCATAGGCTGGCTCTGTCTTAGCAGCGGCCGGGGCTGCCGCGCGGTGACGCAGGACGGAGCAGCTGCAGGCTGGGGATTGTGCTCCGAGCAAGGGAACAGATTCAGAGCCTTCAAACCACGAGCCCTCCTACCTCTCCTTTCTGCTGGAGTCAGCAGCTCTGCAAAGCTCCTGCTCCCCGTTTCATCTCCTGAAAGACTAGGCTAATTGCTAATGTCTCCTTCCAGGACAGGAGGGTACGGAAAAGATGCACACGAAAATCACGCCTAGCAGTTGCCACTTCAAACAGGGGTCAGCCTAGTAAAGTTATTTTTATGCAGTAAAGTGAAATGTTTAAGTTAATTGAGATGAATACAATGATAGCTGGCAGCTGTACCAAAAATAACCCTGCAATATACACACAGGCACAAGGCAGCCTAGAAGCATTGCTATTGTTTGTTGCTGTATTCTGCCTTTGACTTAACTTTTTCTTTTTTTTTTTGTTTTCTGTTTTCTTTTCAAGTTATCTGCTCTGCTCTGTGGTAGTGTAGGCACATAACTGCCTGTATTTGGACTAAAGATATTCTTGTCCTTGTGTTTTCCTGGCCAGGCATTTGGACTATAAGCTACACTGAAAGCATCGGGCAGAAAGTTATACTGAAAACATCAGCCATAGCTAGTTTAATATTAAACCAGCTTTGGATTGCTTTTAGTCCCATTCACTTCTAAAGCCTTTAAAAAAACAATCTTTCATTAACTGCTTTGCAGAGTAAGGGTTTTTTTTTTTTGTTGTTGTTTTTTTTTTAAGCCACTGAAGGGCATAAACAGAGTTTTCTATAGCCATCTGAATGTATGGAAAGCAATAAAGATGTCCTCCTCCTCCTTTTTCCCTTAAATGGCTCTGACCTGGAGAATACATTATGTTGATTGGCATGAGAAAGAAGGCTGTGATCTTATTTTTACTGTTTGTTATAGCAGTTTCAAACTTATCAAAGGAAGAAATAGAGGCTTTCTTAGATGGCTGCTTGCCAACATCACTAATCAGAATTTTAATGAGATTTTTTTTGAGGCCTAAATTAGGTCTAATTAACAATATATAAAGCAAATGTATAATGCCATAAAAGGGATGCAGCCTACTGCATATGGAATGTGTTTCAATCTCTTTGCAAATAGAAATATTGAACCAAATACACATTCTTATACTGTTTTAAACATACAGAGCCTTTTATTGTTGGGTTTGTTTGTTTTTTTTTAATGTTATTCTTTAATTATCAAATTGCCTTTAGAAAATGTGGTCCTAGACTTTTGTAATAGGTTTGTCCTCTCTAAAAGGGACTAATGCAGGTGCTTAAGGCCAACAGACACATCTCATGGGCTCTGTTCCCTCTGACAGACTCTGGAACCCCCAGTCCAACACACACCAGTGTGAGCTGGGCCCCATTACTTCCCTTAAGTGCTCCCTCTGCTATCATCACGCCTTGGGATGGACCATGTGTTCCTATTGTTTGTGGGCTGGGTAACCAGCCTGCAGCTTCCATTTCCCAACTAGCATAAAAGGCAGTTATATTTAGCCTACACACGCTGTTGTTCTCCAAGCATTTAAGGCAGAAAATGATTAACAACTACAAAACGTCATCCTCAAAACACAGCTTTGTTTCTTCCCCCAAATTTTGTTTGCTTGTTTGTGGGGGTTTTCTGTGCAAAGAGGAATAAACCAAAAGGACTGGTCTTTTTCCCCCTTGCAAAATGTTGTTGTTATTTTTGGGACCGTAGTTCAGTTCTCTCCATATCTATCTTAGCTGGTACATACAAAATATTTCAAAAAAAAGGAAAGCATCTTTAATCAGAGCTGCTCAGATGCAGCTTAATGCAATTAAACACCTGAAAGTATAATACTGCACCTTCTGCATAAACAGCCCATTTTAGTCACATACTGCAAACACTAACCACAAAATCTCTTGCAAAGCCTTTATTTTCCAAATGTCATGCTTAGTAAACAAATCCTCTTTCTTCCAGCTAAGTCCGTATCTCTGCTGAGTCTTAGCTCACAAAACTAAAGGTGAAGAGCAGCACTAACAGTGGGGGTGAAAAGCCCACCAGAGCACACTGCAACAGAACAAATAGGAAACCCAACCCAAAAACTCCCCCTTGCACAGGCATCATTTCTAGGAACACTGGGTTGAAGTTTCCAGAACACTTGAGCAGAACTTTAGGTGCTGCTCTAGACCAGGTTTATCTGGAAAGCTGCAACTAGAGTTTATGCTGATTGGTAGCATCTGTAATGAACACAGTCAACTGGCCATTAGCTTTGAACTAACATCAGACATACTCCAAGGAAGCTTAAATAGCCATTTCAAATGTGTATTTCTTGAAGTGTGTAAATAAATATATTCACAGCAATTTTAAGGAAAGAGCAAAACCACAGGGCCGAGTGAGCCAGAGTCATTTTGCATCTGTTACAACACTCAGGATAATGTTTTGGTTGATTTATAGTGGAAATATTTGTTTTTCAGCTGGAGTTTTGGTAACTCAGAACAGATGTTCACAGCAATGTTGGAATACTGTCTACCCATGCTTCACTGTTAAATCAAGGGCTGTTACACATCTAAACTAATCTAAGAAAAAAAAAATATACTGTGAAACTACTATTCTTACAAAAGGTTCACAGTAATGGGATCCCAATTTAACTACCTTTCTATTCTATAGGAATCTCAAGACATGCAAAAAAGAAAAGAATCTCAATGCTGCAAAATTTTAAACTGCTTTGGGACCCTGAATGGAGGAGAAGTTCCTGTAATTTTTTTTTTTCAAGGCCTTGTAGTATTGAACTACCTCAGCTTTCAACTACTGGATTCTTAATCTCATTTATATCAGTTAAAAAGCAGCCATGAACACAATTCTTTCTTCCTCCCTGCTTTACTCACATCCCTCAACATTTAGCCAGAAAAGGAGAGGACTGTGTCTCCATGCACATTAAATTAGCTGGGGAAGCAGCTCTCTGAAATCCACAGGCATCTCCACATTCACTTCAGTGGCACCAGGCTCCAGAGCCCAGAAGTGAACAGCACTTCTGTCAGCTTGGAGAGGCTGCTCTTCCATTTTTACTTTTTTTTTCCTTAGGGAGACAAATTGCAGTCTCCTCTCCAAGCTCAAACATCCAAAGCTATTTGCTGATGCAAATTCCAGATTACCAGCAGAGCTCTGCCTGATGTCTTTACCTTATGAGGGCTGTTGTTTCTTCTAGGAACTTTCAGATACTCTCCTGCAACACTCTTGCTTCCCAGGAAAGGCTCAAATAAGCTGGCATGCAGCTATTTAATGCTTATCCCATTTGCAGCCACCTTTCCAGGTGGCACCACTCACTATATTATTAATGGCTGAAGGCCCTTAAAGCATTAGGGAGGGAGTCAGGGGCTTGTTTTTGTGTGGAGCAAACATTTTGAATGACAGTTACTGCATTCCCTCTTGAAGAGGTACAGAGATGATTTTGCACTGATCTGATGCACTGGTGCTAATGCTTGAGCATTTGCTGAGCCTGGGGAGGACTGTCAGTCAACAGGCAAGGCAGAGCATGGGGAGCACAGCTTCTCCTTGGGCCTCAACTGTCCGACACCAGTAACTCAACTGGAGAGCTGCACCATTAGCATGGGAAGAAGTGGAACCTGAGTATGAGCCTGTTGTGCAAATGCAGATTTTACTAGAATATGTTCTTTGCAAGCAAGTTAGTACTTATAGCAGTGATATGAGTCACCTTCTTAGGTACCATGGATACAGCATTTCAGCCACTAACTCCATTAAGTACAATCAGCTTTTCACAATGTTTTGCACTTGTACAACCAAATGATTGTTTTGCTCTTTGGGGAGCTCCTTCCTCTCTGTCCTGGAAAGAAATGGAGCCAACAGGCATTTGAAATCCCTCTACAGCTAAGAAGCTTCCATGCAACAGAAACAAAACTTCAACTGCTGTAGCCTTTTAGACAGGCTTTTTGCTCCAATATCCAGCACTGGTTTTTTTATCTTAGTTGTTATCTAACTCATGTGTCAGCTGTTAGATTATGTGAGTTCATTCTTGGAAGAGCTGTCCCTTCTGCAAGCAGGGCCATACTGTCTCATTATTTGAATTTCCTGAGCAGTAGGTGTTGGACACAGGCTTGCCTGAGATACCAGAGTGCTGGGTTCTCACAGCAATCTGCAATCTGTACTGCTCCTCATGGCTTTGAGAAATGTGTTCACTCCCTGTCTGGTTACAATTGTTCCTGTTTGTGTTTTAAGCTGCAGGGCACCTCATGACTGAGGCCCCAGCTGCCTGGGAAGAGCTTTGTGACAACACTGAAAAGCACAGAGCTGGATCTGACATTTATCATAACGTGTGGTCCACAAGTTTTGATCACATGGAAATGATCTTCCATGTGTTATCCAATGGAAAAGTTCAGAACCATTTTTTAAATGTTGTGTTTGAAGAATAAAATTTTCTTCATGAAAATCTGCAGCCTTCATTTATCAAGCCAGTTCAGTACTGGGGTTAAAGCACCAGACTGGTGACTGGTGCTCATCTCTCCAGTCTCTGCTACCACTTGCTGTGTGACCTTGGACAAGTCACTCTATTTCTGTCAGTATCATCTCTCTCATTATTTGTCTCTGTTCCCTGTAGGAGCCAACAGGAAGATCTTAAGAGAGTAATACCTGTATCCCGGGTGAATATTTGCAGCAGTTAACTATGTGATTTCACATAGAAAGAAGGTAACAAGGCCTATTATGACATTGACAGATTGCATGCCTCTTATACATGACAGCCAGGTACTCCTTTCCAGTAATAAGTCCTTTAGCAGTACATTATATTTCTCTGAACCTTGCAGTAATATCCTCTTATTGCTCTCCCAAGGCCTGTTAATGAGCTGCTCAGAGGCTGGGAGGTGGCATCTGCTTAGTAACAGAGTCAGCACTGATCTTGCTTGTTGCAGATTTCTGCACTTTGCTGGCCCAGACACTCAAGTGACTGCTCATTGTACAAGATCCGAGCAGCCCAGATCCCAGTTAGACCCCGAGGGTTTGAACTGACCAGGTGCTGAATGCTTGTGGAGAGCTGAGCCATCCTCAGCCTGTCAGGGTGGGGGAAAGCTCTCTGCCAGCTGCTCCTCAGGGTGGGGGAAGGCTCTCTACCTGCTGCAGGTCCAGCCTGGCTTGGACAGGGATCCTGTGCAAGATACAATCCATGTACAAGAAAACACCTTGGTTACTTGGGGTTACTAGTAGTGAAGACTAATTTACTGATGTGTTGCACTGAGGTCCTTTGGAAGTCAGTCAAAGGCTTTATTTTGCAATGATTAGTAGCTCAGGAGTAATCCCAACTAGAACAGTTCACTCTCACTAGGCAGTTGAAAATTTCTCAGGTGCTGGGTCTCAGAGTCATCCATCTGTGGGAGCACTGTTATTTCTGGCATAAGGGTCAGCAAAGGGTCTGTTGTGGTCCTCCCCACTGTCATTTCAGAATGGCTTCATTTTAAGCGTGGGACTCGCTGTCATCTGAAGGTACTTGTAAATTTTAACAAAAAGTAAAATATGCATGAGCTCCTGGGTGAGGATCCTGTTGCTCTAACACACACTGCACTTAGACATGGAATGTTGTGCTTTCGGTTCACTTAAAGGATACACATTTCAACACTCAGAGACACCCTCCTGATTCGGTGCCAGCACAGGCAGCACTGAGGAGAGTTTGCAAATCAGCTAAGAGGAAAAAAAAAGTTTTAAGCTTTCCAGTTGAAAAACAGATAATGTGAGATGTGCTTTCTTTTCAATATTTATAACAATTCCCCTCTCAATTAAAAAAAAAATAAAATCAGCCTGATTTAGCTTTCTTTTCCTCAGGTTGTAGGTGCTCCAAGGGGTAACTGCTGTTCCTTACAGGAGGACGTGGCACACAGAGAACCCAGCACCTCCACAGCCTGTGCCTGGCCACCCCTGCTATGGAGTCAGGGTGTAACAAAGGACAGTGGCAGCTTTTTCCAAGCTGGTGCCTCCCCGAAGTTGCTTTGTTGTCACTATGCTGTGGTTTCATTTCTGCTCCAATAGCTGCTGCTCCCTGTTGCAAAAAAAAAAAAAAAAAAAAAAGATCAGCCAGGTTTCCTGCAGCAGGATTTTGTTCTGCTAGAGCCCTGCATGGAATTAAGCCTCATTTCCCCATCCCTTGGTTTTTAGGTCCTGTTTATAGCCATTCGTGTGGCTGACATAAAGAGCAGCCTGGCACCAAGCAAATCCATCACAGTATTGCCCCTGGGTTTTCCAAGGGAGGTAACATTGCTCTCTAGCTCTGGATCTTGCCAACGCAGATTAGATTTAGGGACTTCTCCTGGTGCCTCAGTATTTGGACACTAAGGACAAGGTTTGCTTGCCTTGAGAACTACAGAGGAACTGTGGCATTCCCAGGAGTATCAGCCTTGTTATGAGAGCAGGCGAGGCTTCCCTGGAACTGTGGTACCACTTCAAGGGGAGACTCCAGGGAGAGCTCTGCTAGCAGCCTTTTCATCTTCTCTGCACCCCAGCTCATGAATAAACATAGGGAAAGAGGCAGCTAGATGAAAAGCAGCTAGGACCCATGTTGCTGTAGAGCTGTGGTTCTTCCCAGGCATTAGCTATAATTGGCTCCTCTCTTTCTGGGCTATCCAGCATTTTAGCAGGTGTTCCAGTGTCTCCCTGAAGGGAGGCAGAGCTGCCCATTGCACCAGTGCACTGAAGCAGCTCCACCTGATTTTAGGTCACATTAACAGCAAATCAGAGGGAACAGGCAGCCTTGGAGGGAGAATTCCACTGCCTCTCTTAACCTCCCCTGCAGATATCAGCCTGCGTGTGATCTATTTGAATCCCACTGTTATCTGTAATTTTAACATGTACCCCACCTCCCAGAGTTGTGTGAACCAGCATAGGGCTATCACAGGTGAGGTTCTTAACCAAAACCTGCATGTAAATGTGCAATAGTCTTAAAAATCTTGACAGGTTATCTTTCAAGAAAGTCTCTTGTTAGGCAGTAGTCACTACTAGCAATTACCATGCTTTTATCTGTATCTGTCAATGCACTGTAAAAAGTGGCTGTTATTCCCATTTTTTATAGAAGAAACAGATGTTCTAGGGATGTCTGAATAGATTTAATACAGAAATTGCATGCCTAAAAGGTGTTCTAGAAAATCCCATCATTATCACATGACTGATTTTATTCAGTGCACCCAGGAATTCAGCAGATCTGTGGGTTGTGCTTCGCTTCTCTCCTTATTTGTTTTAAAGCAACAGCTTTAGTTTGAAGTTTTCATTTTACTCCCCTTCTGGGGCAGAGGAGAAGATGAAATGAAGCTACCATAATTTTCTTTTTGAGGAAAACTTTCAGCTAGGGATTTCTGTGAAACTTCTTGAGGTTTAATTTGGTTTTGTGATCAAGGAACACAGAAGTCACAGTTGTGAAATCCAATTAGGCTCCAGCCCTGTCAGGGACACATGACATCAGGCACGTAGATCCATCTGACTCCCTGTCCTTCCCTGCTCTTAAAGCCTTCAGCCTCCATGGCAGGGCTGTGCTTCTTATCTCAGGTATTTTGGATTACTGAAAACGCAGTTTACCTGCTCGGGAGCTGGCAGAGCTGCAGCCTTTCCCTTGGACACTCAGCAGATGATGGGGGGAAAGGCATCTGGGAAAGGCTTGACTCCAGGGGAGTGATCAGAATTGGGTAGGGCAAGAGGAGAGCTGTAGCTGGGTGTTGTGTTGGCATCAGTACCATGAACAACTAACTACTAAATGCTGTCAGCACAAAATGAGATAGGAAGCTGTGCTGTGGCCCTGGTTTTCACAAGGAATTAGAGACACTCCTGTGCATGTCTGTACTCATGGAACTGTCCTGCCTGCAGCTACACTTTGTCAGTACCTCTAAACAGACCAAGATTTACTTTATTT
>JAOEGS010016799.1:10303-25631 GCA_025447755.1 Corythornis vintsioides | reverse complement strand
TCTCCTCTTCTCCAGGCTAAAGAGCCCCAGCTCTCTCAGCCTCTCCTCAGCAGGGAGATGCTCCACTCCCTTAATCACTCTGTGATAATTGTTTTAAAACCACTTAGAGTGGAGGAAGCTTTTGCCAATCTTTATTCAAGTTTACATGCTACTTTTGGATTTTTTTTTTAAAGGGCTTGATGTGCTCTTTAATGCTTTGATCATTGGAATCAAGAAGATATTTTCTTTCCCTTTGTTTGTCATGATGCCACTTCTGCTCAGGTCAACTGTGAACAATAAAATAGTGCTGGTGGCTTTTATAAAACTGAAAGCATTTAAAACCACCCCCACTGTAGATTAAAAATGCAAAAAAACCCTCATCCTTACAAGCCAAGGGTAGCTGACAGGGAACATATTGCTTCAGTTTGCTAAGGATGTAAACACTCTATTATCTTCCTGCTTATTAATGAATACATCTACTTGCTCTCTTTCCAACCCACCCCTCTTTTTTTTTCTCTTTTTTTTTTTTTTCCCAGATGGCAGCTATTTGGAAAAGCTTGTGAATATTCTTATTTTATCTAGACTAGCTTATCTTAATTATTTTTTTCAGCTTGCCTGATCTCATTAGATTCTAAGTGCACTTTCTTCACACTCAGTTCCTTTAGGCACCTTGTTGTCATATCTTTACTGTTGCAAAAATCTTTAAGCTCAACTTTTATCACTGAAAATTAAAAAAAAAAATAAATTTTAAATTACTTCTTGGGTTCTCAGTGACCCTTCTCTCAGGTCACTAAGATCTACCCTTCATTCCTATTAAATTCATAGCTATTCTTTAAAATCAAATCTGCTGCTTTATTTAGTCTGACTTAGTTATTATAATGTGGAGATAATGGAACCTGGAGTCTTTTGCAGTCACATCTTTTGGTTGTGGATTAAGCTTTTGTTAGCTGTGTAAACCTTGCAGTCTTTAGTGCTTCCTAGAATTGAACTACAGAAACATGTTACTTGTCCAAACTGTCCTTTGCTAAGGACATTACCTAAAAAAACCTGTATTAAAAATACATATAGTTTGTGTCATAAAGAATTAGGAAGAGAGGTGTCTTGTACCATTCCCTTATGCAAGTGCATTATGGTGTATTTTGTTGTTTATTATGCATTTTTTTTTCCTTTCCTGGTTCATTAGGAGGCTACACAAAGCCTGTGTAACATTTGTACATCATTTACTACCATTCCTCTCCCCAAATGTGATCATCTGTGTGTATTATAGTGTATCTTGAACTGATACATGAAGACTGTTTCCTACAGCCTTTTCTGTGGTGCTTTCCCCTCTAATAACTGACATACCTACAAACGTTGATGAATTCTTTACCACAGCCCTGTGGCAGAAGGTGGTGGTGTTATCCACACTGCAACCAGCACACTGGGAGGTCATGGTAAAAAAAATCTACTGATTTTTAAGTGCCTGGTTTGTGATTCCTAGGGATGTCATTCCACCTGACAGAAGAACGTGTGCCTCTGTTTCAAGCTGCTCTGTGCACAGCAGCACCTTTGCTTGAGGCCATCTTCCTTAGAGGTTTGGAACAGGACTCCAGATTCTGCTGTGCTGTGGCAAATGTCACATTTTATCTGCTCTGCAGCAGGGATATCTTAAAACTTGCCAAACAAGATGCAGCAGAGCTCATCTGTCAGTGCCACTGGCCTTTTGAAGTTCTTTTTTTGTCAGATGTCCCTCATTGGGTTAACTTGCAGTCAGGATAGCCTCTCAAGGGCAGGTCAGGATCCAGGTGGCACAAACTGGGCATATGCAAGACAAATTAATAGTGACACATGCTTTACTCTTCCAATTACTCCTGCAGTCAGAGTGCCTGAACATACTCTGCTTCTCACACGGACTGGGGTTTTTATTGCTGATGTAGAGTAACAGAGATCACACTGTTCTGCAGTGCTCCAGCAATGATGTGCAGTTTGGTCCTTTGGCTAAGAAGTTAGAAAAGGAGGGGTATAATTGCCACGTAGTGGCATATCTAAACAGAAATTATATTTTCAGCTAAAGATGGTTCTGTTCTTAGGGATCATTTTTTCATCGGATAAATGGTTTTAAATAAAAATGGCTGAGTCCTAATTTTGAAACATTTTTTCCAGAGATATTTCCATATCTATGCCTAAAATATGAAACCCCAAGTATATTCCAACATGCAGAATACCACACTGGTTTCCAGCTATGCTCTTAGCAAAGCAGCATCCTTATATCTAGAGCAGAGATCCTCCTATATAAGCTACCTGAGTAAACAGGAACAATGGTGGACTGTCTTTAGATCATGGATACCCAAGGGGGACACGTCCACCTTTGTCTTCAGGATTTAACTAGCTGCTAGAAACATAGAAATATGTAGATTTGGGGCCACAGGCTTCAGTTTATAGTTACTGATTAAATGTATTCTTGTGGTTATAATCCCATGCTTGCCACTGGTTCTTCCAGTCTGTTCCTCTTGCCCATGTTGCTGGTTTTTCTCCAGTTCCTGGCCTTGTATTCACACCGACCCTGTTCTGAAACAATGTCCTTTGGCTATGGTCTCTGATGCCTTAGTTCCTACCACTGCCTTTTGCTTTCATCTCTCTTGCTTCAGCTGCCATGCTGCTGCTTTCCACAGCTTCTCTTCGACAGCAAGCTGTGGGTGTTAAAATGCTCCAGCAAAGGAATTTTCCCTCCTGTGGGAAAAGTGAAGGTTTTCACCAGGCCGCGACCTTGCTGGTGTTTGTTTGTAAAACAGTAGGGAGATGTTTTGACTCTGGGTGTTGTGGCACCACAGCCAATCTCCCCATGGGGTGGCTGATTTCATTGGTGGCCAATTACCTTGAAGTTAAAAGGGTATAAAAAGAGCTGTAGATTAATAAATAAAGGGATCTTGGAGTCTTGGTGAAGAAAATAGTCTCTGCCTCGCTCTTTCTCCTCCTTCAGCAACTGGCAGATAAACGACATCAAGTGATGCCCTTTAGCCTTCTGCAGTGAAGTCACACTGCTAAATCTTCCCTTTTCATGGAGAACCAAATAAAGCAAGGTTTTGACAACAGGTGATAAAGAATGTGTTGAGGGCATGGGGTAGGTATGACAGAAAGGTGATTAGGACTGGGCAGATGGAGGACAAAAGATTCAGAAGCAATCAGGGGTTAAATAGAGGAACTGGCCTGTAGAGATATGTGAGTGACAGTTGCACCTCTGAAAGCATCTTCCAGCCAGCAATAATGTGCCATGTAGGGTTTGTTTTGTTTTTTTTTCCTTTTTGTTTTTAAGGAGTAGTTACTCAAAGCAGAGTTCTGTTTCCTCTCTCCTTTTCACAGTGAAGATGATAAGGATTTTTGAACTAATTTATGCTCAGCATAAAGCAGTGAGCAGCAGTATGGAAATCTGAAGAGCATCTGCATGTGGAAAATAGGCAGTTACATTTCTGTAATGATGAGGAATTTAATTCTTTTTTTTTTGGTGTGTTGTTTCGGGTTGTTTTTTTTGAACATTGCAATCAGTTACCAAGTGGTGCTGGTTTGTGTTGTGAAGGAGAAAAATAAAAAAAAGAATCAAAGTCTGTAGTTTCATATCAGAAATTCTGGTTCAGGATTATAGGAAGGATCATGCTCAGGAAAAATAAGGACTTGTTCCAATAGTAAAGTTGATGAGACATAGTTAAGGTAACCAACCATTTCCTGATGATGCCAAAATCTGTCTTTACATCTCTCTTTAATCTTAGATCAAAATAGAAATCTCCACAGTGCTCTGCAACATTGGTTTTAAAATATCCTCACTCAGTGTATTAAATGAGAGATAACAATATTAGTTTGGGTTTTTTTTCTTACATCTCCAGTGTCATGGATTCTTCCTCATTATGTAAACTCTAGCAGAAAAAAGAGTTGTCACTTAGACCACACCAAATTCATATCCCTGCAGTGTGTTCTTGTCTTCAGGATTTCTGTTGTAATTAAGAAAGCAATATCTTAGTATTTCATCTAGTATTTCATCCATCCATCTTAGTATTTCATATCAGCTGATAAAAGCAAAGCCCCCAAAATGAAACAATGGTAGACTGCAGGAAGTATTAATTTCAGTATTATGTGAAAATTCATAGCTATGAAAGAATCCCCCAGAGTTTTATGAGATAATTATGTAATAAGCTAGCCTCATGCCCACAGCTCTTAAATGGCTCTGAACACTTTTCTCTCTTTTCACTGTGTCAAAATGCAAAAGAAGGGCTTCCAAGTGCCTTTTGGTATTTCCATCTTGACTCTGAGTTCAGTATAGTTCTGATAAGCATTTGCCTCTTCAGCTCGAGGGGTCATTTGTTGGGCTGCTCTGCCCTTAGTTTGGTTTGTTAGCCTCACAGCACCTTGCTGCTCTCTCTGAACAGCACCCACTTGACTTACAGTAACAGCTTTCCAGAATCTGATTACTGAAAGCAGATAGCCAGGGGATCAGAGCTACAGGCTTTGAGGGTATTTGTCTTATTATCCCAGTGACACTGAGCAGACCCTTTCCTTCAGTGAGATCTGCATCGGGGTCAAATCTGGAGGATGCTCTCTAAGCTGGGCCAAGGTCATTTGAGGTAAACTGACAGGAGTTCTAAATCTGCAGGCTGAACTGCAGGGCAGAAAGCAAGTGCTGCTGAACAGGGCTGTGCAGAAGAAGTAAAGATTTGTGCTCGCAGAGTGCAGAATACTACAGATTCTCCAGCAGTTTGATAGCTGCCTTGAAGCATTTTTGAATGAGTAGGAGTCAATTATTTAAAAAAATGTTTGTTTATTTCTCTGCAAAATAGTCAGTCATGAACAAACATTGGAGTTTCTCCACAGTATTCTGTTCAGCTATTGTTAATAAGATCATATGTCTTTCTTCTGTGCTCTCAGTAAATGTCTGTATAAGATTTTTTTTTTCAAGCAGAACATAAAAATCTGTTAGATAACATAGCTCTTTAAGAGAGATGTAGAATTTACTGCTCAGGAGATAATCACTTCTCTTCAGCTGTGAATGGCTATAACATTTGCTGGGGAGGGGGTCATCATTTCATATTCAGATGTATCTGTGTTCTTGAAAAATGACCTTCCTCTCCCATAATGCAAGCAGACAGATTTGTGCCTGAACTGAATTTCTAGATAATCAAATGCAAAACTGAAACCATAAAAAGATATATTAATACCCTTCAGTTCAGCTGGGCCAAATTCCATTATCCCATACTGCCCTCAGCCTGGACTGGAGCCTGTGCTCCTGTGCAAGGTCTCAGAAGGGGAAAGTGATGAGCAGATTTCAGTAGGGCCTCTTCCTTTCAGCAGCTGGGGTGGCACAGGTTAGAGCAATGCCTAAGAGCACAGCATCTGGAAGACAGATTGAGGCTGGGCCAAAGCTCGTGTGGAGCATCCTTCTATGGACCTGGATATTTGTCCTGACTGAGCTTCCTCTGAGGTGGAACAAGGGCAATAATTTAATGGTGCATAACATTATATCTAAACATTTACAGGAGAAAAATACTCTGTGTAATTGAAAATTTGTTTAGGTAGAGAGAATGTATTTACCTGGCACAGAGAGAGGAGCAAAGTTATCGTGAGTCTCTGATAAAAGCTGTCATCAGTTATTTAATGGCCAACAAGTGATTTGAATTTTTGTTTCCTATTTCACATAAGAACAGCACATTCAGCAGCCCAGTGACCCCTAAATTCAATGCAGGGGCACTCAGTAATTACTGGCTCACAGGCAGATGTTCTACTACTAGCTGAACTATGATCATTGCTTCTAGCAGCATTTTTAGTATGTGGCACTTAACAAGTCTGAGCCTTATTCAATATGGGCAATCAGCTTTTATAATGCTATAGGCTAAGGAATAACTTAAAAATACTGTAAGTATTAAAAAAATAAATATATTCCACGTAGCAAACATAACTCTTGAAAATAACTTATTGGTCTAAGTACTTATAATATCAGATTTTGACCTGATATGAACCTGTCAGAGAAATACTATCAAAGCAGTTCACATTTCAAATAGCCAAAAACAATCCACCCCTATTCCTGTCCCTCCTCTCCTATTAGAAATACTCCTCCCGGGCCCTGAGAACTCTAGGGCTGCTTTTCTGACTCCTGCTCAAGACCTGCAGATATAGCTGCCAAGAGGGAGGAGGATACTCCCTGAGCATCTCCAGTGCTTCACAACACAATTGCTCCTCTCCATCTGCAGCCAGACATCATTGTCCCAGAAAACAAATCAGAGGATGCTGCCTCCCCATTTACAGCTGGAGTGGGATGCTTCCTCTGCATCTTCAAGAGCAGCTCTTCCTTGGCAGGGTTCTTGGGGAAGAGCTGTCACACTGACAACTGCTGCTACCAGATGGGAATTGTGCTGGAGAGTGATTGCCACACACACCTTGGGCACCTATTGTTTCACTGGAGGCAACTCACACACGTGGCATCATCAAACCAAATGATAATCCAGCCAATTTATTTTATTTTTTTGTCATTTTGCAACTTGGTGCCATCTGGAGAATGGCACAGACAGAGCTTAAACCAAAAAGCAATCTGTAGTATCTGTTAAGGTTGCAAAAGGGAAGGAAAAAAAAAAAAAAGTAAAACAAAACAAAAGACTAAAAGCCCTAGAGGGGGAAATGCCACAGTAAATATCCGTGTAGAGGGGAAGCTGCAAAAACCAAACATTTGTGCTGGAAATGAGATCAGATCGAGCCAATCACTGGAGCTGTAACTAGTGGTTGACAGGAACAAACAAGCATGCAAGTGAGTTAGAAGGAAAGAAAGGGGATTTCTGAATTATTTTTGGCAAATCTGGAGAAGTAAGAGTCATTCTGCCTGGGCAAATGCAAACCAAAGGACTGTTTGTCTGTCTTTGCTGCAGTGGCCAAGGAAGATGGAAGGCTACAGAAGACTGCCTGAGTGGTAGCCATCAGAAATATGACTGCTGGCATGTCCAACACTTGCCACGAAAATGAACTTCTTATTGTTTCACAGACTCCTGTTTATTTCTGTATGCCTGGTGTATCTCTAACTAGCAGTTTTGTATTTTAAGGCCCATCGATAATTTGATTTCCACTTGCATCCCTAAAGAGTGCTGAGGAGACATTAAGTAGTGGAGATCTTTTGTGGCTCTGGAGTTTTCACTCACCTTTCTCTTCCAGCTTCTTTCTTAGAAACTGTGACAGGGTAAACCAAATGTCATTTATAGAAGGCCACAAACTCCTACAGCGTGAGAAATAAGATTTGGAGTGCAAGGTAGACATACTTTGAGTTCAACATAGTATTTTTACATGGTCACTTTTCAAAGTGCAACTGATTTTTTATTAATTATGAGCTTTTAGAACCTTTTGGAATATCAGTGACCTGAAATAACTTTGAAATACCTCACAATTCCTGTCAACTTCCAAGTGTAAGAATAGCAAGAACTAGCTCTTTTATGTTTCAGTGATTATGAAAATTTTAGAATAGAATCAACATAATTCTGTCAGTGCTCTGAAAACAGGTTACTTGAGTCCTGTGGCACTTGCTTTTTTTGATGAAGCAATTTATATTTACCAGATTTATTCTTGTCAAGTCATTCTTTGCTCTGATACTGCTTTGAGGCAGAGAGAGGGAAGATGATAATTTTATATCACTGGTGAACTGTCACAGCTCAGAAGATAAACAAGTAATAACAGAAATACTGTGATTTCTAAATCATTTCAGAGCTGAAATACTTTGCTGTCTCCAGTCTAGACTTGATTCTGAAGATGAATTACTTTCAATTCTCATTCATTTAATGAAATATCAGCAAAGCTCTAGCTAGTTAAAACTACAAGTAGCATGAAACTTAAGATAGTGTCCAAGGTTTTCATAGGAAGATGCTTCCAAATATTCTGGAGACCTCTGGCATTCCTAAGACAAACCCCATGGAAACTGATCCAAATCTCCTAGCAGTCAGTGACTGTCTACTGACCTCGACTGTAGAGAACTGGGTTAGAGCCTGAAATAAGCTCCTTACCAAAGGTTTGTGCATGTCCTGCTCTTTGAGCAGGTGAACCTCAAACTCAAAAGGTGAGCCTATGTCAGTTGTTAGTGGAGGCAGCAGGCTGGGTGTCAAATGCAGCCCAGCAGCAGCAATGGCTCTTGGTGCTGCTGGCAGTGTGAGAACACAGAGCAGCCAGAGACACATCAGTGCACGGGGGACATTTTGAAGCCAGCAACAGACACAGCTTTATGGTCAAGGATGGCATGGCCTCTTTGGCATTTCATCCTGCAAGTGCACTCCTTCCTGAGCTATGACTCAGACTGTTCTTGGGGAAAATGGGCTTTTGGGGACTAGTGCAAGCTTGTGATATAACAGCCTGAGGCTGGTTTGTGTAGCTGTGTTGAATCAGACCAGTAAGGGTGTGCTGGGGTTTTTTGGAAGAAACAAGGGTAGATGGAGCTGGAAACAGTTGGTCACACAGATCATGGTGACCAAATATTTTTCTCTGTTCTTAAACAGGTGTCTCTGGTGTCTGAATGTTGAATGTTTCAGAGAAGAACTGACTAATAAACTTTCTGTCACCCTTTATAGCAACACTGAATTACCCAATGGAGCTGGCAGGTATGTGATAGTCACATAAACAAGGATCAAGAAAGTGACATCTGTAACAGCAACATGTGTAAAAGACACCATCAGGTAGTTTTATAACAGAAAGTGTAGGGAATTTGAAGAGGGCTTTCATTAAAGTAAATATTTATAGGAATGTTTTATCACATTTCACAAATATCCACTAAAATGTTCATTATTTTTTAGCTGAGAGCAATCACTAAAATGCTCTTTCCAACACTGGCATTAACAGGAGATGATCTGAAGGAGTGCAGGTGACCATGTCCTGGATTGTTGGTGTATGATAACATCTCTGTTTTGCTGCCAAACACCCAAGCCTGTGCAGATAATGTGTCTTTGGTTTCATCCTGATCAGTTTTCACAGTATTACTCTTTCTTGCTGATACAATTCAGTGTATTTCAGCCTTTCTTTTTTAATCTTCATCTTTTCTCAGATTTTTTTAAATGTATTTATTTTTATCAGCCATGTAGCAATCCCTTTACCACTGCAGACTGAAAAGTATGGTTTGATATAATTCCTTTTCCTCAAAACTTCTCCTAGAAGTATTAAGTGCATCGCCACATCCACTTGAACCTCAGCATAGCAGGAGGACAGCAGAGTAGTTAGGTTGCATAATGCACTTCTCTAAATCAGCTTGAGCAGATGGGAAGGAAAATAGCTTCAGCTAGCAAAGCACAACTCCCCTTGGGCACTTTTCAGATGGCAGTGGAATTGCAGCCTGGCAATGCCCTACTGTCTTCATTTTGTCCTTTCAGATGACAGAGGCAGCCTAGCCTGAACAAAGGATTATTTCCCTCTGGCTCTTCCTCACCTCACAGTTTACAGAGCTGTTCAACTACATACTTTTAAGCATTGCTAGTATGGTAAATTTTCCTCAGACATTACTTCATTTCTACTGGTATTTAGGCAAAAACCAAAATAATGCACAAAGGAAAGCTAAACACTCAAGTGAAATATAAACAAGAATAACATAGGTTAAAAGATGGCTAAAAATGGTGGTCTTGCTTTATGCTCATCAGGTAGGGAGCCCACAGTTATAAGAAGAAATTAGACCTTGTCAGTTTATTAAAAAACTACAATAACAACTGGTTAATTTCTGGTTAAGCAGAAGGAAGGGAACACTACCAAACAAGGCTAAGCACATATTTTAATTCAACCCCTGAAGTCATTAAAGTCATACTGGCATAAATTTTTGTTTAGCTGACATCATCTGCTCTCCAGTGTAGAAGCAAATGATTATATAAAAGCAGTTGAAAAGCCAAGTTGCAATGGACCTTTAGAGAAAACACACCACATTTCAAGACAGCTGAGACAGATTCCACTGGTTTTGAGTCAAAGCTTCATCTGCAGAGTTTATTAATGCAAAATGAATTGCATACATGAATATCAGTGCTGGTGTCATGGGTCTTAAAGTCCCAGGTCAGCTAGTAAGTGAAGGAGGGACACATCCATGATCAGCTGGAGATGCTGCTTGTTCAGGCTGCCTGATGCTGAAAGGAAGAAGAGCTCAAGCCTGTGGAGCATCCCTGCCCAAGAGTGAGCCATGGCTGTACCTAGGAAGCTGCCCAAAGGGCTGTGAGAAGATCACACTTTTCTCCTGTCCTTACTCTGATAAGACAGTGCCTGTCCTCTTTTTCTTCTTGTACTTCATCCAAAGATTCAGTTTGTTCCCAACCCACTTTCCTCATATAATTTATTGATGTCAGTGGTTGGGAAATTGCTAACTACTTTAAGCTTTTATGATTTCCAAAAAGACTACAGCCCAGTTTGCAAGGATATTCCCTTAAGTGTGTCCTCTGCAACTTCAATTGTGCTAGACCTAGTTTAGGATGACAGCAATATGGGCCAAGGAACTGATAAAGCTACAGAGGACTTAAGGTGTCAAATCCTTTATAGCCTAGGAACAAACATTGACTATAAGAGAGCTTGGAGCAGCAAGATGCTAAGACAGATTTAAACCTCAAAGCCAACTTGGTCCCAGGTGCCTATACATGCAGCAGTTGGCTTGGCTTGACTTTGAATTACCAGGTTCTAAATCCTCCCATTCTCCTTTTTTCCTATGAAGTTTCCTAAGTTTTGTATCAGTCTGTCCCAACACCATTGCATCTTAACCTGGCACTGTGTATTTCCTTCACATTTGTGAAACTGCTTTAAATGAGTCATTCTGCAACATTTTGCTGTTCTTCCTTGTCTTGCCAAAGGTCAAGTATATTTATTCCTACCTTTTAAAAATTTCAGTGTAATGTGAAGCACCAGGGGAGTCCTTCAGCTGCTATTTTCTCTGCAGGAGTCAGTGCTTAGTTTATCATCTTTGCAGGATGCCATGTGAGCAGCAGAGTTCATGATTGACAGAGGAGGCTCCAAAGGGCTATCACTATCATCACAGTCAAAGAGACAATGCATATTTCATCACTTCAACAGGGGTTTTCATGGGTCTTGTGATCTTCTCAGGGATCCTTATGGGAAATTCAATGAGGAGAGTCTCAAGAGGCGTTGGAAGACAAAAAACATAGAGGCAGCTTTGAGCTGGTTGTGTTGGTGGTGGAAAAAATAATGACACTGAGAAAGAAGTAATGAAATAAGAACAAAAGTAAAAAGAGAAGAAGAGCCTCTTGTGAGTTTATGACCAGGGAATAAGGACCTGAGTTCAAAGATCACTGGAGTCTTGGCTGGAGCAAAGATAATGGGGAGGAATAAGCAAATATGAAGTGCACATTTAGGGGATATTGCCTCAGTAGTAAAGTGAGGTGTGTAACCAGTAAGACAATAAAAAATAAATAATAAGAATCATGTGGCAAAGGGAAAGAAAAATTTGCTGGGAACAGTGCTGGAGAAAAATAGCAACCTTCAAATAGGTATTAAAATGGTCAGTAAGACAGAAAGAAGAAGCCAAAAGAAAGGGAAAAGGAGAAAACCAAGATCATCTGTGCCAAAATGTCTGCAGAGGATGGGGAGTTCTGATTCCTCCATTTCTTCTCAGATTTCTGCTAATCTACATAGTAAAGACCTCTTGCTGCTCCATTCACATCTCTCTACACTTTTACAAGAACCTTTTCTATGTTTATCTATCTATATATATGTGATTTCTGGATGGGGTTACCCCATTTTTTCATCATCCCTAAGAGTTTGCAGAGACCCTGCAGCCTCAGCAGAACACAGCTGTCAAAACCATCTGCTGGTCTGCAGTGTGAGCTGTCTGATGGGCAGTGACTGACAAACATCTCTGATGTCCTGCTTCCCAGTAGATGGGAGGGATTTCTTGTTTTTCTGAATATCCTACAGAATGTAATTTTTGACTGCTACAGAGAGGATTATTTCATTAAGAGCTGCTAGGTGTTTACAAACCATGTGCCTGGGTCTAATGTGCTGCATTAATAATGCCTGTGGTTTGTTGCCAGTGAAGATCTCTGCTGTGCCACGTCCTAGCCAGGCAAGGACTGAGTGGCTTTCAGGTTACAATTTAATCTCTTTCTCCAGCTCTTTGTCTGCAGGAATATGGAAGGATTGGATAGATGGGGGATGTGTTTATTTCAGGAAATCCTGTCTCTTTTCTCCCTGAGAGGGAATACATTTGGTGGTGTGTTATGGTTGAACTATATAGGTGTTCTCTGGAGAGTCTTGTGCACAATGTACTGCATCTGTCTAAGAGGAATAAACAGGTACCTGCTGGTACGAAGCTGGGATCTGTAACAAGAGCTCAGCTCTTCATTGACAAGGAAAGTGCAAGTGACATTTGCACAGGACTTTGCAGCAGCTTCTCACACAGTATTACAGACTGCTAAAAAGCAGCCCCTGAAGAAACATGCATTCCTCAGGGGTTACTGTGTGATGAGGCTTCAGAAGCAGTGTGCAGCATTGGTAGCCAGCATCACAGGAGCAGTAGCAGTCCTCTTGCCCATGGCACTGCCATCACAAACAGGCAGTTGGCCTCTGTAAAAACTGGGGGGACAGAAAAGAGTTACAGGCAAGGCTTGACATTCAGAAATCAGTCAGCCACTGTCTCACTGCTGCCTGCCTGCCTTTTTGGCAGTGGAGCACGCTGGTGAAAATGTTTCTCTCTTAACAGTTTAGAAGTAAACTGGCAGATCTACGACTGGAACATGGGTCAGCATTACCTTAACTCAAAACAATTCACTAAAAGATGCCCTGTCCATCCTTGTCTTGCTCCTTCCCCTGGGGGAACCTTGTGCACACCCCAGTGAAGAGGAGGCAGTGTCAAACAAGCTTCTCAGAAAAGAGCCACAACCCCCCATCCCATGACTTGTACTTGCCTCACCCCAGTTCATCCAGATGCCACAGTTCTCCAGGGCATCCAGATGATGTTCAGGACAAATCAATTCCAATCCCCAAGTCTGTTTTATGCCCTTATGTAGCCCAAACTCAAACTCGATGCTTGCCTTTCTAAAGTTGTTGCCCATCTCTTTGTCAAATCCTGTCTTTGCAGAAATTCCAGGCCCAGATAATCATCTTTCCCTTGCCCTTCACTATCACTGTTTTCTCTCTGCAGCACTCCATGTGGCTCAGGTTCTTATCGTCAGCTCAGCCTCCTTCCCAACAGAGATCACAAGGTGGAGGAAGTTGCTGCTGAGAGGAGGAAAATCCGAGAAGCAGTTAACACCTTGCATATGTGAGCTGGAGAGGGCTCTTAGATCTCTGCTTGCTCTCAGATGGGCTTCTTGTCAGTCTTGCAGCTCTTGGGAGAAAGTGTCAGAAGGGATTTTTTTGTCTCAGAATGGCAGGCAGCCAGGCAGTCAGGTAGGACAGAGTGGTGCGGATCTACAGATTCAGAAACAGCAAAGTCACTGGAATAAAGTTGCACAAAACCAGAGAGTGAATTGTGAGAGACAGACACTTCAAACAGCTTTGCTCTGTAGCAACCTTCCCCACGTTGGAAAACAGTCTTTTGCCATTGTAACAGAAGTGTTGGGCTTTGACAAACATGCCTTTCAACTGCTTGTTTCTTCTTCCTCTGACAGAGGTCTCCTTCAATAATTCAAAGAAATTCTCCCTGGGAGCTCTATTTCTGTACTGGAATAAAGACCTGAGATTATTCCCCTAAACTGTTAGACAGTGTGGCATCAATCACATCTGGCAGCAACACTTCTGCTGTAGCAGCAGGAGTACTGGCTCAGCACTGGTCTGTGAGGAGAAGCAACATAGCTAGGGAGAAAAAACACTTTTTATTTGACCAAATGAAAGGCTTTTGTATCAGAAGTTGCCCATTTTCTCCAATACTGTGTGCTGCTCTAATAAAAGACAAGATTTCTTCCTACCAGCCTTGTGTTGCTTACATTACCTGTGCTTTGATTGAGGCCCCAGTTTGCTTCAAACACTTCCCCAGGACGCTTGCTTCTTTTAATCACCACTGGCTGTCTCTTTTTCTATCAGAGGAGCTCCTTCTGCTAGCTTTTGATATGGGGAATGCATTACCCTGCAATCAAAGTGATGTTTAACTCATCCCTGAGCATCTGGAAAGAAACCTTCAACAGCAGTTACCAGCTAAATGTAAAATACATCTTAACAGCTGTGCCAGCTGAAGGTGTGTGTGCATTTATATGTATGTATATAGCTTGTCATGATATATTTGTATTGCTGGAATGTGAAGGCACCTGCCTTTTATATTTCAGATTCAAGGCATGCTATCTTTACCTTTTAAATGGAGATGCAAAATTAAAAACAACAACAAAAGAGTGAAAATTAGAATTTCTTATTATATAAAACTGCATGTCTTAGAACATCATAAAACCACACTTTCTTACAGTGATCTTGTGATTATCATTTTAATTATTCATAGTGGTCAGACAAATAGCTCAGTAAAATATTTGAAATTTTAAATATTAAAGAGGAAGAAGCAAGTGGAGGGTCAGCACCATTCTAATCTCACTGGGGTCTCGTCAGCAGCCTCTTCCAGGATTCCTGCAGACCTCATTCACCCCTGAATCCCATCCAAAAAGAAAAGCAGGCTGAAATTACTGAGAGATGATCCAAAGGTAAGTCTTATGTACATATACTCACAAAGAACAGGTTTATATGCCTGGAAAAAAAAACCCCTACTACTATTTTGAGACTTTTGTTGTCTCAAAGAATGACTTAACTGATGATGCCACTACATGTGCATCCAACCTATATATCAGTGAAATTTTAGCTTAGAATGGCTTTTGCCTGAGATGTTTTTGGTGGTGGCAGTTGCACCTTGAAATATAATTGCAGCTTCCACTGAAGAAATGGTACAACATATTGTCATACCCAACAAACCATGAAGTGTGCCATCTGGCATCAGCAATTCCTGAGAAGACAAGGAAGACCAGGGGAATATTCCTCTGCATTCAAGAGGTAACAGAAGGGACTGATGCCCTCAGTGGGGCTGAGACTGGCTCCATGGGCTGCAGAAGGCTGCACAGCCCCACGGCTGCTCCTGGCTGCATGCCTGGGATAGGTACCAGGGAGAACCCACAGTCCTACTGAACCCTGGGGCAAGGCTAAGACAGAGGAGATGAAGGACTCTCCAGACAAGGGTGTGTGGCACTATTTCAGTGTATTTATAGAGTAGCCTTTCTTTGTTCTGCTCTGTCTCCTTGAGGGATGAGGGTTGATTAAATCTGAATGTCAGAGCTAGCTCTGCTACCTACAGTCATTGTAAGAACAGAAACAGCTGTCACAGAATCACAGAATGTCAGGGATTGAAGGGACCTAGAAGATCATCTAGTCCAACCCCCCTGCCAGAGCAGGATCACCTAGACCAAGTCACCCAGGA
>JAOEGS010016798.1:66174-133677 GCA_025447755.1 Corythornis vintsioides | reverse complement strand
TTATGAATAAAATGAACTCTATCCCAGTCAAAACCAGCACAGTATGTCTCTATATAAACACCACATTGTGGGGTACAGTTCAGCTCCCTGTGTCTCAGAGGGGACATAATAAGACTGGGAAGGGCTCAGAGAAAGGCAACAAAGATGATAAAGGTGTGGAACCACTTCTCTGCAACTAGCTACTGAGAAGAAAATTTACCCCAGTCAAAACCAGCACAGCATGGTATAGCTTTTCATTTCACGGGGAATTCTCATATATTGGAAACCCATCCTGGTTGCTATCAGAAAAAGCCATGCAAGTCTTTCTCTGAATTGCACACTGCCTTGTATGATGCAATTATTGCAGTGGCCTTTGTGATGTCTATTTTGATTGAACTTCATTTTGCAGTTTGCTGGCCCATATATTAAGACAGAAGCAGATTTTTCTATGGCCATTAATGGACTGTTAAGACAGTCAAGTGTACTAGCACAATTGTCAAAATGATCATGAATAAGCTGAATAAAAATGATATATCTGAGTAAAAAATTTAATAATTGGCATGCCAGTTTCTTCTTAATAATCCAGGAGATGATGGCACAATTCCAATGGTACATAAACTATACAGATTCCTAAAGATGAACAGGACAGCAATTTGCTATGTGCATATGAAGATTGTCTCTATGAACAGTTAGTACTATTGTGTTGACACTTAATCACAGACATGAGTAAATATTTGAGATGGTTTAAAATTTTTTTGAAGAAGCTACCACTGTCTTATTACATTCTATTTACACCAGCTGATTAACCATTTATTTCAAATCCTTATGAGTCCTGTGACCTACCAAGTAAAGCATTTGCCTTGACTTAGGAGTCTGCATCCACAAGTTTTACTTGGTGTGTGACTTTCCTTTTCTCTGATTCAGTTTCCGCAGATATAAAACAGAGATAATGATAATGACCTCCTTAGTAATGCCATTAGGGATTTACTAATAAGCTAATTATTATTGGGGAATAAAACTTTATGTGAGGAACCATTTGTTAAAGCATCCCCACGGCTTACTTACTCCATAAGCAATTTTTGAATGGAGCCTTAGAGATTGATGAAAAGTGCACCAGTGCCTAAGCAGCAAAGATCCAAAGCACATGGTCACATCTCCAGCAAACAGGTGGACATCAAGGCACAGACATGCACAAAGTTTCAATAGTTCTTCATCTTATGACCCTCCTCAACCTTTCTTAGTTGCTACTTTTGATGAGAAGGAGGAGGTGAGGCCTACTGTCTTTAGCCATTTTAGTGTTAAACCAAGGGATACTTCCATTTTCTACCCTGTCACCACATGAATGACAAACACGTCCCTGGCAGCTGTTTCTGCAGCATTACACCCATCAGTAACAAGGGAAAGGATGAGCAGGAACTGTGCTTGGAACAAGGATATTAGGTGCAGACAGAGGGAGCTCACCCACATGGCCTAGAGTAGTCACTAGGACCTCTCAGACCATGACAGGGGTGAACAGTATACAAAAACCTCATCTCCCACCTCATTTTGCTTCTGCATGGACAATCTGAAATGTTAATAAATTACTTTTTATTTTCCGTTCTGCCTAGTAACCTCTTTCTCTATAGACTCTCTTCATCACATATTCCCATTCAAGCCTCTGCTGAGCACTTGGCTTGCCCAGCTGCAAAATTTGCTTGGACTGCAAAACTTTGAGATCTGACTTGGTGCCAAATGTGGTTCATTGGCTCCTACCATCCCCTCAGATGAGGATTTTAGCCTCCATGTTTCCTTCTAAAAATAGGAATTCATCACTGCAAATTTCAGTAAGGTTGCAAGCTGAAAAACACTTGAAGCACAAGTACTGTTCTGCCTTATCCTTCCAATTGCACAGAATGATGAAGGAAGAAACTGGAAGAGACCGTAAGCCTGATGTGACCAGGAGAATTTTGGGGGTTTTGACCATAGAATCATTTTTTTTTGGAGAAGGCCTTTAATGTCATCAAATCAAAACATTAACCCATGGGTTGGTCTACATGACACCAGGCCTGCTGGTAACAGGTGGGTATACCTCTCTCAAAGGGGGAGTTGACAGGGTTCATAGAAAGATCTTTAAAATAAATTTGAAGGGGGAAAAGGATAAAACCAGGCTTACTAAAGATAAACCCAGGAGTGGCACACTAATGTTTGAGGGACAGTGAGGTGTTTCCATCTGCCATCCCAGTGGAGGCAGGGGATGGAAATCCATGTGGCAGCAAAGACACAAGGGTTTCTGATGTGTTAGAAACCACAGAAGTGCCTGAGAATGGTCATGTAGGAATTAGGGCTTCTGACCTCAAAAGGAGGTGGAATCAATAGCCCAGCTAAAGTGGGCTGAGAGTTTCCTGGGGTCAGCAGACCTGTTATGTTAGCATTCTGGAGGGCAGACTTTGGCCTGTTGAGGAGTCTGGTTGACAGAGTCCCTTAGGAGATAGTCCTGGAGGGCAAAAGAGTTCAGGAAGCCTGGAAACTTCAAAAACAAGTCTTAAAGGCACAGGAGCAGACTGTCCCTATGTGCCAAAACACAAACTGGTGGAGAAGACCAGCCTGACTACACATAGAGCTTTGGCTGGAACTTAGGGATAAAAGGGAGAGTTTATGACCTTTGGAAGAAGGTGCAAGCAACGCAGAAGGACTATAAGGATGAGGCTATTCAGGGAGAAAATTAGAAGAGCCAAAGCCAGCTAGAACTTAATCTGGTTACTGCTGAAAAAGTTAATAACAAATGTTTCTATAAATAAATTCGTAACAGAAGGAGAGGTAAGGAGAATCTCCATCCTCTATTGGATGCACAGGGAAACATAGTGACCAAGGCTGAGGAAAAGGCCGAGGTACTGAGTGCTTTCATTGCTTCTGTCTTTAGCAGTAAAACCAGTTGTCCTCTGCTCTCCCCTCATCTACTCAGGTAGTCACACCATCACAGAATCTGTGCACTGAATCTTCACAAAGCAAAATCCATACCATCAATCTGTAGGAATGATGAAGGTCTATCATCAGTGGAAAGTAGCTGAGATGAAATTGTGATTCATTTCCAAGTTCATGTGTATTGAACAGAAACCAACACCTGGCTTCATTGCAAAACATCAGCCTTTCAAAGTTCCATGGCATAAGAAGGGACAAAGAGGGTCTGGCTTTTCACAGAGGCCATGAGGCTTCAATCTGTTCAAAGCTGAACAGAGTGCTTAGTGGGAATGACACTTTGAAAAGGAGGTGATTGGGAAGTGTGCAGCCAGATTAGCTTTGCAACAGCACACTGGATAACTTTTTCATTTACACCAGTGTAAATAATGTGGACTGTGCAAGTCAGTGAAGGGAATCCAGCTGAGATGAGAGAAAGAGTTATTCCTGAGAGACATAAAATTTGTCATCCTGAAACTCTGCTCTTGCAGGTGTTTCTGCTATTACAGATGTCTTGTACAAAGCCCCTAGCAGCATGTAATTTAAATCCAGTTGGGCCTAAGTAAGGACTGTTGTAAGAAGAACAACTGTCTTCTTCCTCAGCTCACTGATGTGGTGAGCACTCGTTGCTTTCTGTCAGGAGTCCCTTCAGCACTTGTGGTAAATGACTGGGGAGGGATGCCTCATGCAAACTTGTAAGATGAATTATATTAAAAATTAAGAGTGAAAAAGTAAACAGCTTGACTGGGACTTGAAAGAATAATAGCTGCACTGTGTGCTTTTCACTCACAGCTTAAGTTCTTATGGCTGAATGGCTGTTGGAAATACTAAAGGTTTGATTTGAAAAAACTCTCACATGCAGAATCCCTGGGAGTTAGGACCAGTCTGTCCCAATTGTGCTTACCTGCTCTTTTCATTGTATTTCTGCTTCCCTCTTACCATTGCAATTCTACAGATATGCCAACAGCATCTATAGGCAAGTCCCAGCTGGCACCTTTCCCCAAAGACAGGTAATTACCTGACACAAAAACCTGAGTGCAAATGCCCCAAACCTTGAAATCTTACTCAGGTTCCCATCCAGGTCCCGTTTCTCTTTAGAGAACAGTTTTCCTGTCTTTTGCAGTCTGGAAGCAGTTACACACAATGTTTCTGCTTGAAGGTTTCCTGTCTTGGGGAAATTACCTTTGGATAGCCATGGCCTTAGTCATGCATTCCTCTGGCCATGCATAGTTTTCTTATGCTGTGTTTACACAGGGCCTAATTTCACTGGAGGTGTTGGAGAGGGGATGACATGGTACAAACAGAAGTACTGAATAGCTGTTCCCTAGGCTCTTCCTATCTGAACAGTTATCAGAGCTGGGTGTAGCTTTCTGGAAAATGAGTCTATCCCCCTGCCAGTAATAGTTATCCTCATTCCTCAACACTTCTCTCTGATGTCTGTGGAGAGACAGAATACCTAGTTCTCCTTACTGGGTCCAATGCCAACCTTCAGGGCTTGCACTCAGCTCCATGTTACAGTTACCATCACTGATAGCAAACTCTGCACTAGACAGACACTGAGGCCTTCCCCACTTTTTTTTGCCTGCTTACCAGGTATCTCCCAGCAGTTAAAACCAGATTACCCAGCACTTCTTTTATTTAAAGTCTAGATTGTGAGACTTCTCTGTGCTGACAATTCACCCTGTGCTAGTTTCAGCAGCACAGAATCTGTGCTAATTTCAGGGGGACTCCTCTGTGCTAATGAATGTACCACTATATAGCTGAAGGTTTTTAGTCTTCAGAAACTGCCTGCAGCAAGGTCCCCATGCTCTGTCCTTCCCGTGATCCTCCTCTCTGAAGGAGAGAAGCTGTCCTCTACCCATGGGATCCTGCTGCAACTCCTCCAGCCAAGAACACTTCTGCAAAAGAAGCTGGTCATGAAAGTCACCTTGTACATCCTCTTTGTCACTTCCCACCAAGTACCTGAGAATCCAGTTTTGTACCAAATCCAAGGTCCTAATGTAACTTTAGGTTAAAGCCATAGAGGATTTTTTTAAACTGGTGACTAAGCATCCATCAGAAAATTAAATGATGTTGGGAGAAAGTGAGTGTAGGATCTACACTTATTTTAAAATTCAATTAGCAGCACAACCATGATGAACAGCCCTGTGGTTATGTAGATTTAGCAGAGTCATTAAGATCTCAGATTACATGTGGTGTTATTTCCCCTTACTCTCCTTTTTGCTGCCCCCAGCAATCCTGCCTGTTTTCAGCCCATCACAATACAAACGGAAACAAATCACCAGGGGTTAAACAGCCTCAATTGGATTACAGTCACACTGTTCAGAAAATAGAGTATTGCTGGTAATTGCATTTCATTGAATAAATATCTCTACATTAGTTTACATCACATTAGTATTCTGACAATGATTATTTTCATTGTAATTTGCCTGTCCAAGAATAAGTGTTACGTGGAGCTCAGAATCCAAACGACTGATGTGTTCTTAGTCCTGGTCTGTGTTTTAAAGAATATACAACAACCTAAATCTTAGATCAAAAATTCCCAGACCCATCTTCTTTCAATCCTGCTGAAGAGTTATGAACAAAATAACTCCAGGCCCCAAGTTTTCATGCTTAAGTCAGTAGGAGTTCTGCTAATCTCTCTTGCTTCAGAGCCCCCAAAATGTCTTTTATTTATATCACAGTAGCCTCCTAAATTTGCTAGTTCCAAAATATTTATGAATAGTCTGTGATGCCTGTTTTGATATCAAAGAATTCCAGTATAAAATGGGTCTGGCACAGTTAGGTGTACCTTGATCACTTTACTCTTGATCAGTTCTTAGGTATTTTATTCCAGCTTCTAGATAACAACTTGCCTTAGTAAGAAGTCTCCATACATCCCTCCCCAGCACTCAGCTTTACTGTGATCATGGACTGCAGTCTCCAAGCAGTTCACCAAGATGATCATCACACTGATTTTGTTCAGTGCCTGCTGTTCTTCACTTTCTCAGGGAATGAGACAATGCCTGGAGAAACAGATAAAAAAGGATATAAAGCAATAAAGGCAAAGAGCAATTTAGCCAGGCACTTCTCTAAGCTTCATGGGGTCATGGGAGACACATCTCAAGTTTCTCAGTTTCTTTGTTCCTTCAGCTGACTTTGTCTCCCAGACCTCTGATGTTGCCCAGGGGAGTTTAAGGACCTCTGTCTCAGCAGGCTGTCTGTTGAGCAGGAGCATCAGCAATGCTCATGGGCCAGTAAGATCTGGTGTGTAGCTAAGAAGATAAGAGAAGGCAGGAGGAAATGCTGACAGTTAGGCAGAAATACACTTTCATTCCTTGCTGCTGCACTCAAGAACAGCCACACTGCTCCACTGAGCATGTTTCTTAATGCTGGCCATAGTCCTCCCTTGAAAGAAATATCCAATGGCTGGATATTTTTCACTGGGCATTTATACTAATTATTCCTTTTCCTTGTCATAGGTCCAGTAATTAAAAATGCCTAAGAAGAACTACACCATCCTTTTCTTGCAGCCACTGAGCAGCAGCACAAGCTATAAACAACATGGAGATTCAATAGTACTGTACCAACTGTCCCAAGTGCCTGTCTAACTCATCTGTCACATCAGAATCTTCTAGGTATTGACATTTCCATGTTTCCAGGAGACAATCTTAGTGATGAAGACTTCTTCTGGTAGTACTTTGCATAGAAAAAGGTTTTGCGAAGAGATGTCATGTTTCTTGCATAAAATAATAGAAACAGTGTGAGGACAAAGGAAGAAGCAACTGACATGAAAGAACAGTGGTATGATGACCAGGACTTGAATAAGATGTAGCCATGTAAGTATACAGCTGAGAAAACTGGTAATTGTTTACAATCTGAACATAATATTTGAATAACACCATAAATAATAGACAGCTGCTGGGAGGCAACACTTACCATAGCAGGCATTTTCCTAATAATTACTGGACCTTGGAGTCCAATTTTCACAGACCTCCATCCTGTAATCTTGTTGACAAATCATATGTAGGACCTGATGCTTAACATTGAGAACAAGGCACATTTTACTGCCAGTATCTGGTGCTTTAGAGAGGAACAAAACCTGCTACAAAAGCGTTGTGAAGCTGGAATCTGGAAGCAGTACAGGGCTGCATAAGATGAAATACATAAAGGAGCCCATTACTAAAATTCTTTTCCTGACAGCTGGCACCATATATGCCAAAGACACAAAGTGTCTCAAGGCAGTGGTGACTGCACAACAGACATAAGAGAGACAGGTGGCACCATGTGCAATCTGAGGAAGTCAGAGGGATGAGGGATAGACAGAGGCCACTACAGAATCACAGAATCATTGTTGGAAAAGACCTCCAAGACCATCAAGCTGACCATCTACCTAACATTATCATGACCACTAAGCCCTGTCCTGAAGTGTCACATCTACACATTTTTTTTAACACCTCCAGGGATAGTGACTCCACAACCTCCCTGGGCAGTCTGCTCCAATGCCTCACCACTCTTTTAGTATAGATTTTTTCCTAATGTCTAATCTAAACCTCCCCTGTTGCAATTTAAGCCCATTACAGTAGGCTTCATCCAGGCACAGGCATCACAAGAGCCCTTTTGCACTACAGATGTTGGTGTTTGGAATCTGGTAGGCACAGGAGGCACTGGCAGAGAACAGTAAGTTCAGTACACTAACAGCAATGCTCTCTTAGGCACCAGCACCACACCCTCAAACTTTTCAGAACATGAATACCCATTATTTATGGCATATTTTGTTTGTAGATACAGCTTAAGCTCAAGGCAGATACATGGATTTGAGGCTGGGGGAAAAAGATCTGTTCTCCACAGTCATGATCCTAAATTCTGCCAGGTTCCCAAGGAGATAAAGCAGTCCTGCAAGCTCTGTGAACACCAGCAGAAGACTCCTCTCTTCATTTCAACAAAGGGCTGAATATCCCCTACTGAAGTAATTCCATCAATCTTCTGCTGAAACCTAGCACAGGTTAGCCCTGTGATGATGATAAAAGCTGGGGCCATGCTTCCCAGAATGGGGGCTAATGCAGCACTAATTCACCCTGGTTTTTAAAGGGGAGAGCTAATCACTTTGGTCAGGAATTTACAAAAAATGAACTTAAGGCACTGACCCAAGGCACAGCAATTTGGAAGCTGGAGGAGAGATAAACAGAACCTATTAAGTGGCAGCAGCTTTTAACTATAGTGAGAATGCTGATATATGACATCTGAGTCTTGGCTCAGTAACTACAGATACCATAAAACCACCATGTGCAATTAGACACAATCTGTGATGTGTATTTCATAATAAGGCCAGAACTACCACGGCATGGTTACTGACTTCATTCACAAACTACAAGCATGATCTTTCCAGGTCACAGTTAAGGTCATTGTCTAGTAAAAGAAAAAAAAAAATTGTTTCCTGACAGGTATTTAAAATCTTCCCAAGGCTCAGTTAATTAGATTTTATTTTGTTTACGACATTAACCTTGGGGGGAAAAAACAACACAGAAATAAAGTGGGAAAAAAATCCTGTCCTAGAAAAGCAAAACCCATACATCTGATTATGATGCATTTTTTTCCTTAGTGTGCAAAAATAAATCACATTTTAAGTTTTCACTGAAACAAAGTAGATGGCTTTGCTATCTGCATTTAAAGCAGCCTAAACCCCAATATGTTAGTGGCAAGTATGGCTTTTTTTTTTTTTTTAATATGAGTTAAAAATATAAAAATTTAGACTTGACCTCTCCTTCCCCAAAGCCATTATTAAAATCACATGCAAAACTGATCCTACTGGGAACACAATTTACTTGAAGAACCTTCGCTCCACTTGGCTAAAGAAGGAGCAATGATCCACGTGCTGGTTTATAAGCCATTTCTAAGAAACAAATACCTTAATCTTAGCAACAACAGGGTTTGGTATTTCTAAACAGAAGCTTTTAACAGAGAAACCTTTTTAGAAAAGTTAAAACCTAAGCAATCAACTTTTCAAAGCCTCTTTTGTGGAATGAAAATGCTAGATTCAAGAGAGTTAGAGGACTACAGACATGCATGGCACTCAGTGACCTCATTCCAGCATAGAAGATGTCACCTGGTTGCCCATATTCACAAGCACTGACTGAAGCAGTACCAAAAAGAACATATTCCCTGTGAGCCAAGATCCCACAACCTTGCTTACAAGAGTGGCATCATCTCACAATCCTGTTTAGATCAGTTAAGAACAGAGGCAACCTGTGGCCTCCCAAGTGTGCATGTATTTGGGACCTGTAACACCTATCTCCTGTAAGATGTGATGCTGCAGTCATTTTAGTGCTGTGTTGGATTGTGGACTTTGGCCCATCAGTACTAATAGTTCATGGGGAAAGGAATTAATTCATCCCTTGACCAGAAAAAGACTATCACTGCTGAAGCCTGCCAGTCTCATTCTGGGGGAGGGACAAGGTCCCCTGGGTACCTCAGAGATTGCCACCAGCCACGGACAGAGTGCACACACAGTCCTATGAAGTGCACACAGCTGGGGGAGAATCAGGGGAGCACTTTGGTAACTTGTGCTTTTTTTTCAGATGACCTGGTACATCTACAAGTATATGAAAAGTTATTTTCTCAAGCATCCATAGACAAACACATTGCCAGGCAGGGAAGTGGTTCTGAGCCCTGGAAAATCAGAATTTCAGCATTTAGGCAAGGTGATTCTTGAGCTGGTTTATCTCTTCATGGAGTTTCCAATCGAGCATAATATTTTATCTACTTCTTATTGAAGCAGACTCCAGGATGGAGTTGAAGGAAACTGTAAATTGGATTCACTGGATGTAGAAGGCATTATTAATAAGCAGATGTATTGTGTCCTGTGAGCACCAAAGAATCATAATTTGGGGTGAAAGAGAACTGCAGGGGTCATGTAATCCAACCCTCTGGCAAAGCAGGTCTACTTAGGTTGCCCTGGGATGTATCCAGTCCGATCTTTAACACTTCCAAAGGTGGATATTAGATGGTGGATATCTTTGGACAACTTACTCCAGTATCTGACCAGCATCTTGGTAAAAAAAATAAAATAAAAAAAGCAAATCTTAGTATTTACATTTTAATTTTTCAGATTCTGACTTATCTGTTGGCTCTGTCACTGTCCTTTTTGCACCGGGGAGACAAAAACTAAAGCCTCACTCCAGACACAACCTCAGAAGTACTGAACAGAGGGGAAAGATCACTGCTGAACTTGCTGGCTACACTCTTATCAGTACAACCTGGGACATTGTTGGCCTCAGAAGGACATGCTGAAATATGGCTATTATATGGCTTCAATTAGTCTATACTCTGCATTTGAAACCTAGAACTGACAATGAAGAAGAGGAAAAAGAAGAGAAAAAGAAACAGAAGATGAGAAAAAGAAACAGGAGAAAAAGAAACAGGAGAAGATAAAAAGAAGAAGAGAACAAGAAAAAGGAAAAGCAAGAGAGAAAAAGGAAGAGTAAGAGAAAAAGAAAAAGAGAAAAAAATAAAAAGAAAAAAGGAGTGATGTTTTGCAAGACGTGAATCTTGCTGAGTTTCATTCTTACACAAAACTGTTCTGTGTGACACAGTTATGGAAGTACTTCTTTAGTGAATCCAGAATTAAGATAATTTCTCAATTTTCATGTTGTAACCAATATTCAGAACATCTTATCCTGAAGACATTACCTTCACCTGGATTTTATTGTTAGACCTTTGAAGAAAGAAATGACACAGACTGTAGGAACTGTTTTGCCTGCTCTTCTACTCTATATCAGCTAAATAACATTGTCTTCCTTCTGATTCTCAGGATCAGTAGATTGTAAATGCTAAAAAGAAAGGATAGTCAGTGGAATTAGACTCTTGAATCATTGCATCCCTGGAAAAGCAAGATGCACACAACTTCATTCATCTCCCATTGAAGTCAGTTGGAGTTTTTCCCTGAACTTAACTATATTGGATTTACATTATAACAACAAACAAAGAACCTTTCAGGGGAAAAATGAGAATCTGCATCTTCTTTAGAGGAAGGAGTGTCTTTATATTGGTCGTTCTAATAAAAAAGCTGTACTGCAAAATGGTTTTGCATTGAAATCACTTAGAATTTGAGGCAGTGGATGATTTAGGATGATTGTTGCAGACACTTACTACAGTAAACATTTTGGTCTCTTGGCATGGTTGCATTTCTGCTTTTAAAAAATAAGTCCTCATGTTTTCCCCTACAGATGATTTATCTCTACCCACAGCTTTGCTCATGCTGTTATCTGCTTCATGTGGAACCATAAAACACTTAGAGCAAGAGAACACCATGCTGCACAGAAAGAGCCAAGAAAAGGGATTTGGTGTGGAGCTGACAACTTTAACATCCACACGGACGGTCTGAAATTCAGCACTGCCTGTAAGCAAGAGCATCAAACCCAGTCTGCAGCCAGTAGCACATATGAGGATGGAAAGCATCATCACACTGCTCTGAGTGAGGCTACACTGAGTTCAAAGCCCTGCCCTGAGCTCCCTCCTGTGCTCTGAGGCTGGAGGAGGAGGATGAACAGGAATGGCCAAGGGGCTTCCCTGCAGCAGCTGATGTCGGACTCCTGCCTAGAAGACAGCCCAGGAAAGGAAAGAGGTGAGGGAGGGAAAGGAAAAAAGAACAATCAAAGGGAATGAAATAGGAATGAACAGCACATTGCTCTCACTGTCCTCTTTCCCCAGTTGGAACCAACCCATATAGCCAGGCAGGAGAACGTCTGTCTTCAGAAAGGCAAACACAGCTGTCAGTTCTAACAGGTATTCAAGTCATTATTATGAGCACACACATCATTATACAGAGGGGACTTCATAAATCCAACCCAGCAGAGACATCCAACAGTCCAGAAGCTTCCTTGACAGTAGATTCTACTAGGAATATGATTTGCATCTAACTAGTTCACAGGATTGAAGGAATAACCACCTGCTCCTTGCTCTCCTCCCACGGGCACTAACAGAAAGGTCTTCAGTGGGAGATGAGGATACTACTGATGCTTTCTTAAATGAGAGGCACTGTAGCATTTCCTTATGCTCGTGAGCCTCCTGTGAAGAGGCAGCAACAGTTTAACACAGCAGACACCTTAAAACAGACCTGTTTGTCTACAAAGCTGAGTGGGCTGTCTCAAGGTGTGCTTTTAACCAAGCTAGAAAATGGTTCTTGGCTGCAGGCAGTAATGAATGAATCCACAGGAGTGACTTCAGCCTGCCTAGGGTCTGCTGATCCCCTGCAGCCTCTGAGGTCTCAGCAGCATCATTAATGAGTTGCAGGAGAGGGATGCTCACAGTCAACAGAAAAATCACCTCCGTGGAAGGTGATGTGCATGCTCCAGGTAGTTTGCTGCTCATCATTTCCAGAGGCAGGCCTGGGTAAGGAGTCTGGGACCTCCCTGAGCACTGTGGACATCAGCAAGCTGATTCAAATTTGGACATTCCTACTGCCCAGAAAAACATAGCACCTGCCTAGTGATTTTTCTCACTGTCTCTGTGGGCCTTGTTAGCAGGCACTCTGAGCACCTCAGGACCTTAATGGGTTTATTTATCTTTGCAGCATTTCAGTGCAACAGGTAGGAGTAGCTTGTAGTCACAAGTGAAGACCAGAGGTCTGAAAGAACAGATGCTCTCATATAATTTCTTTAGCAACCCTATTTTGTTCCTAAAGAAATTTGCTTGCACCTCTCAAGGGTGTGATATTGCTCTCAGCCAACTCTGCTGGTGCCCCTGTCTGCTGGGGTGTGTGTGCAAAGCTTCCTCAGACTGATGTAACCTTCAGCCGACTGGTTTCCCCAAGCCCTACCTCAATGCTAACACCCCAGACCAGACTCCTCAGCTGCTTATTCCCTCCCTGTCTTGCTCAGCAAATCCCCATCCCATAAGCATACTCAGAACACACCTGGGGCAGATGCAGGTTCACTCTGCACATCCACCTGCAGTGGGCTGTGAGCAGTAAAAAACACCACACGAGGTTCATGAAAGCCCCACATGGAGGGTGAGCTATGCACTGTTCCCTTCCCACCCCGAGGCCTCCCCTAGTGCAGGTGGTTGTGTACAAACCCCACAGCTGCTCCCCTGTGGCACAGTAGCCTCAGCAATGGAGACAGGCAAGGAGATGAGTCCTGCTCAGCTGAATTTGGAACAGGTCCAGCAGAAAGCCCCAACCATCATAATTGCAGGTGGCTTGAGATTTTGTATCTCAGTTGCTTTCCATTGGATGGGGTAGAAAAATAGGAACCTGTTTCCCAATCTAATGGATGATTAACAAGGTGGATTACTTGCCTGATTCCTGCTCCTACCCTGCCACAAACCTGCAGAGATGGTTGTGAGGAGCAGCTTCTGTTAAGCTGGGTCACATCAGCAAGCATCCTGAGATGCAATAAAGTCAGCAAACCCCACAGCAAAAAAAAACCAACCCACAGGAAAACCCCCAGCTATTTGGCATTTGTGGATGGTCATGTTCTGTCATGATCAGCCTCATGTTCTGTTAGGTACCACCATCATTGCAGAAGGAGTCATTCTGCTCAGTAGTTAATTTCTTCCTCCCCTTTAAAATGGAGGCATGAGCTCATAGTCACAGAACCACTGAACCATAGAATGATTGCTCCAAGACCCATCCAACCTGGCCTGGAACACTTCCAGGGATGAGGTGTCCATAACTTCTTTGGGTAACCTGTAGTCACATCATAGATTTGCTGGAAGAAGGTGATGTGTTTCCCTCACATTACTTTTAATACGTAAATGTTTTCTTAGCAGCATGGCAACAGCCAAAGAAAGGACTCATTCCCTCCACTGATGGCCTCTGCATAGGTAGTGCACACCAGGAGCAACCATCATCACTTCTCCACTGAACATGCAGTCCCACCCTTTCCTGGCTGCATACAAAAGGAAATGCTGTGCTACCAAGGCAGCCAGCAGACCAGTGAAGTGCTGAAGGACACATTAAAGGAGGAGCTTTTAGGGGAGAAGCTTGGTGTGAGAGAGACACCAAAGATGCAAGGGACTAGTAGTGCTCAAGATGGAAAGATGCATGTGCTGTAACCCCTTCCATGTTATGTTTGAAATATAGTTGCTATTTACTGGGAAAAACAACACAAAACACAAACCAGGACTGCATTTTAATTAAGCTTTGCCTGATGCTCAAGTCAGTTTGATAGCAGTTTGTGCAAATCCAGGCCTCTATTGACATACGAGTTACTTCATTTTCATTTGTTGGAATGCACCAATTAAAACCTCACAGTGAGGACCTTCTTCTGAGATACAGCTTGGGTGCCTCAGTCAAAAATTCTGTGACTTTAGCAATCTCAGCAATTTATTTTGCCATGGATCACATTTAGTCACAAATTACAAGGTAGAAAGTAGTTAATTGAGACATCATCATTCAGTGAGTTTTAGAAAAAACAGGGTTTGCTGATGTGATAAACATAGCAGTTAGAATTTCCCCTCTCTGTTCTGTAGCTCCTCTCACTTTCTGGTCTTGAATATATGGTGAGCCATGTTCCACTATCAAGTAAGACAAAAGATCCTAAGTTCAGAAGCAGCTCCTGTTGGTGCCACCAAGGGTATACAAGCTAAATGTATCTAAAGCTTCCCTGACACCAGAGGCTCACTGTATCTTCCATGTTATGTTAAATATCATGAAGCTCAAATTTTAGAAATACCAAGACTGTCATGGTATTTGTCAACATTTTGAGGTGCATACATTTTCTGGATATCTGAATTCCCAATATTTTTCCTGAAGGCACAAGCAGAGACAGTGAGTACTGACACATCCATGCTTATTTCACACATAAACCCCAAACCAACCTAGTTTTGCCTCTAGAAAGGCAAAAGGCCCCTTCATGAGGCCTGGTCCAAAAGAGGTATCATTATAGCTCTAACACAATAGAAACAGAGAGGAGCTGGTACCTAATATCGTTTGGGTTATGCCAGTCATGAAGGATATGGGAGATCCAAAGGCCCACTCTCTTCTTGAGAAGACAGAAAAAGAGAAAACTCTTCCATTAAACATGTTCCAAAGGCAAAACTTTCAGAGCTTTCTGGTGGGTATGTCTGAATGATTCTTGATTAAGATAGTGCACGATTGCAAGATATCTGAATATTCATTAGAGAGGACCTCAAAGCATTCTCACCCCCTTCTTGCATCTGATCTAAAAGTTACTGTCATTCTTTTCTATTTTTTCCCCAGCTGACTGAATGGGTGTTTAATGAGCCCATACAAAACTGAACAGCTTCAGTGGGACAGAGAGAGAACTTGCTCAAAAATAGCCTACAGTCTGGTGGCTTTCAGTGCTCTCCTGGGAGATATCGGTTCAAGTTCCTTCAGTGAGATGAGAGACTTCAACCTTGGTCTTTCACAACACAAGGAAGCAATCTGAAATATTAATGCTTTTTATTAAATGACGTGGCACCATTTCCTCTTGGGTGTGAGAAACAGCCAACCCCATTAAAGTACTTAGCCTTGGGAGAGTACTGGGCTATGTAACATGAGTGAAAGGAAGCACCATTTTCCAACAGCTGTCAGGATGGTAACTCTGTCCCATTCCCCACCAGCTACCTCAGGCATGGCAGCCTCGATGGAGCTAATTTCTGGCGGCACTCCTGGCTTTACAAGAACATAGTCCCTGACTCGGGGATGCAGCTTCTGCTGAAGGCAACAAATGAGGTGTTACAATTCTGAATCTAAAATTCCTTAGTGGACTTAGCTATGGCTGTAATGGAAGGACAACACACACCAAGGAGCTCTCGGGTCACACACCTCCCACAATTAAGGACATGATTGATTTCTACAGAACTCCAAGGAAGAGCTTCACTAGGAAGTGGTTTATTCCTCCAGTGCTCCTAATTCCACCATGATGTTTTAAGCACTCTAGTTTGCTACTGTGATGCAGTAGAGTGCTTACATGTCAAATGGAGCATAGCTTATCTCACTTCTCATAAAACTCTACTGAAAAAAAGAAATGGAAGCTATTAAATAATTCAAGGGTGTCATAGCCATCAGCTGCCTGAATACCTGTGAAACACAACATGCTTATAGAACATGATACTAAACCTTGTCTTACTTAGAAGTACTGCTCTCTAAGAAAAAAATATAAACCTATAACAAGAAGATTTATTTCTTCTCATACTAGGTATCTTTTAATAACAACAGGAACATACCATTCAACACTCAAGTAAGGATGAATTATCATTTCAAATAGACATCATATTTTTAATCACTGGATATAAGACATGTGTAAGGTTAAAAATAAGATTGCATTGGAACAAAACAATATACCACTGGAGCAACAAAATAACTTGGACACCTAATTCTCAAAACTCTAGAGCTTAAAGTTTAAAGCAACCAGAACTAGCACTACAAAGGTCCCTGGATCACATCAGCTACATAGTTAGACAGACTAATAAATGCACCTGCTCCATAGGTGGTCCACAGTCTCTAAACTGAGATGTACAGTCCCCTCTGTGTTCTGTACACATCCATGGACTATATTGCCATGTGGCTTTAGGTTTCAGAGAGCCCTGAACCATGGTGGGTTTTCTGGCTTTCAAAGGGAAATTACTATTTAGAGTATTTGTTTTGGGCAGTAAAAGTTTCAACCACCTCAAATGCCCTACAAGCCATGTTGCAACCCTCTAGAATGGTATTTCTATGACATGACACTGCAGATATGTGCTGCTGCCCTCCACAGCAGATTGAGAGCGTATGGATGAGCCAGCGCAGCTGGGAAACTGTTGGAGGGATGTGTTGAGCAGGGGGAGCCAGACCTCATTTAGATTCTGCCCTGCTTCCTTTCCATCTTTGCAGGGGTTCAGATGGGGGAGTTGCCTGGAGTGGAGCAGCCCCACGACGACATCCGAGTTTTGTTTGGGGTGGAATTTTCACTCAAAAAGATAGTTTACAATGAACAAATACTTCTGTGATCTGGACAAGCAAGTGACTGGGACCTGGGAGTGACCCCAAGGAGTTACCTTACTACTTTACTTATTACTTTAACATCATGGGCATTCCTCATTCCATAGGTGCTCAAGCACAGCTGTAACTGTGGCATCCACAGTGTTCCCTCTGTGACATATGTACAGAACTGTCTCAAAATTAAGTAAGAAATGCCAGCACACTGAGCAAGGAATCATTTAATGGAGGAGCCTCCAGTAACAAGGTCAGAGTTGTGTCTTCAGCTCTTCCCTCCTATAGCTTGAGCTACCAGCTCAGAAACTGCACAATCATTCCTCTCTCCACTCCATATGAGCTTCTACTTCTGCACAGACACAACTTTCAATGCAGCAGATTCAAAGGGAAACTCGACCTTCAAAACAGGGCAGCGAGACCATTTTAGCCAAGAAATAAAACTGCTCCAAAGATAGTAAGGTATGGCACTGCGACACTGCTCCCAGTGTGAACAGAAGAACACAAGAAAGACACTACTATGTACAGCCCAGCTCCTCCTTTAGGATATTCTCACCTTTACACATGCCCATCCTTCATTACTGAAGCCATTTCACAAAGCTCTGATCATGAAGCACGGTCCTCTTCTGTCCAGCAGCAGCTATAGAGAGGAACAGTGAAATGAGTCAGGCAGTGCTGAAAAATTACATGTACATCAAAAACATTTTGGAGGTTTACTCTGCTGTCTTTGGTCCAGTCCTGAAGCTGGACATGTCTAGTTTGGCTGAATGTGAAAGGAACGTGTGAAACCAACCACACAGGGATGCAAAGTGAAGCATGTGTGTGCTGGGGGTGAGTGTTTGGGAGATTAATTTTAAAAGCACACCCCTGATGTGATTTTCAGTTCTCTAAATGCTCATGTAGACAAGTCTCCAGGTGAATTAAAATCCAAAAGGCCCTGAGCTGGCTGCCTGTCACCTGCTGCAATTACTTGCAACTGCCCCCCCCATCCCATCCCAAACCTAGCAGAGCCTGCATCTCCCCACCCCAAAGGGCAGGTCTGTATTTGAAACCACAGAGGCATATAATCTGATGAAAATGGAATTCTTTGAGTCCGTGGGCAGCACCCAGCACCCTGGTAACACTACATTTGTTCCTTCGTTTGTTTCCACTGTTTTGTGAATCCTCAAAACGGTGCTGTGCAGTTGGGTTTGTAAATTACAAGGCAACAGACAAGTGGAATATGTGAGACAAAATTAAAGACGTTACTCCAGGCTCCCAGAAATTCTCTCTGTAGTCTATTTTAACAGCATGGATTTACCAGTGCACGTTAACATAGTATGAATAATAAACCCACCTAGTCAACTAACTAGGCATTAATGAAAAAGCAGAATATTGTTTTGCATTCTCCAAAAGCACAGAAAGAAAAATATTCCCAGCAGTTCTGATAATGCCTTTCCAGGGGAAAAGAAGCGTGTTCTTCTATATTGAAAAAGAGAGTGATCTCTTAAGAGTCGGAAAGAAAATAAATTAATAAAACTAATTACACGCTCTGCTCATGGAGGAATCGAAGTCAGTGGAGGAGAGCTGTTCTCCTTGCTTTTATTCGCTTTACAACTTCTGTGCCGGTGTTTGCGGTGCGAAGAGGCACCTCCCGGCGCCCCTGCGGAGCGGGGCCTGTGGGCGGCCGGGGCTTCCCCCGCGGGAGCTGCGCGGCGATTCCCACGGCCTCGCACCGAGGCTTCACGCCGCCGTCCCGGGCAAACTCCGGCTCCCGGTCACTCCCCCCGAGGCGGGTTAGGCCGCCTCACGGCACCGCTCCCTTAAAGGGGCCGCGGTGGCCGCGTGCGCGCGAGCTGGTGTGTGAGCGTGTTGCACACCCGCTGCCGCGCGCCGCCACGAGCCTTGCAGCCGCGGCGCCGGGAGTCCGGCCGCCCTCTGCCCGCAAAGCGGCCTCGGCGGGGAGCGAAGCGCTTGGCGTGCCGGAGAGAGGAGAGGGGGAAAGCTACGGGGAGGAGGAGGGCGAGAGAGTTTATTTTTCTAAAGAGAAGGGGGTGAAAAAAAAAGACCTGCCTCTTTAAATGCTGGGGGCTGCGCCCTCGCCGGGGCGTCCGCAGCCGGATCCAGCCTCCCTCCCCTTGGCCGTGCCTCCCCGGCGCTTGTTGCACAGCCCCAGAGCCGGCAGCGCGGCGCAGGGCGCTGCTGCGGAGCGGGAAGCGCGGAGCGGGGCCGGGGCCATGATCCAGCCGCGCTGCTCCCTCACCCCCCGCATCCGCGCCTCCGCCCGCTCGCACTAGAGCCGCTCCCCGCGCCGCGCAGCCTTCCCTGCCGGGTAAGTTTACAGCCGTCCGGCGCTGAGGGCGGGCGGGTGGGGAGGGAGGGAGGAGGCGCACCTGGGCGTCCGCCCGGCTCGGCACTGCTCGGCTCGGCGGCGGGAGGTGCGCGCCTCTCGGAGGGCACAACTCCGCCGTCCGCAACTCGGACCTCCAGAGCTCTGGCGTTCGCAGCGCCCTTCTAACAGGTGGCTCGGTGCCTGCCCGCTGCCCCGGCGGCTCCTGCGCTTTCCTTCTTCTCGCTGCCCCCTAACAGGTGGTGGTGCCACCTCGCCTTCCTCCGTGCAGGTGCGGGGGAGCGCCGCACCCCTTCTGTGGGCACCGCTGCCGCCCCTCGAGGGGCTCTTGCAGTCCCCGGCGGCTCTCTCCGTTGCAGCGGGGTGAGACGGGGGAAGCCGAGTCCGGCCACCCCGCGGCATCTCTGGAAGCCGCTCAGCCTGTGCTTGCCTTCATGGCCCCGTTGTGTGTCTGTCGTTGCAGCAGGCATGGGGAACCAGGTGGAGAAGCTGACCCATCTGAACTACAAGGAAGTTCCCACGGCTGACCCGACAGGTATGGACAGAGATGAAGGGCCCAGGATCGGGGTCTCCTATATCTTTTCAAATGACGATGATGAGCTGGAACAGCAGCAGGATTCGGTGCACGACCTGGGGGGCGAGCACCCTGCCCTGCAGCCCTACGATCCCCAGCTGCACGAGGTGGAGTGCTCGGTCTATTACCGGGACGAGTGTATTTATCAAAAGAGCTTTTCCGAGGAGGACACGTTGCCAGAGGAGGGCGACGAAGGAGGCGGGGGACATCTGAGCACCTACACACCGGAGAACCTGCTGAATAGGTGCAAACCAGGTGACCTGGTGGAGTTTGTGTCCCAGGCCCAGTATCCGCACTGGGTGGTCTACGTCGGGGATTTTCAGGTGGTGCACCTGCACAGGCTGGAGGTGGTGAACAGCTTCCTCACCGACGCCAGCCAGGGCAGACGGGGCCGCATTGCCAACCAGCTCTACCGCTACAAACCCCTCAGCCCGGCCGCGGTGGTGCGCAACGCGCTGGAGCAGGTGGGCTGCAAGGACAGGGACCTGAGCTGGAGAAACTCGGAGTGTTTCGCTGCCTGGTGCCGGTACGGCAAGCGGGAGTTTAAAATCGGCGGGGAGCTGCGCATAGGCAAACAGCCGTACCGACTGCAGATCCGCCTGGGCGACAAGCGCAGCCACACGCTGGAGTTTCAGAGCCTGGAGGATCTGATCATGGAGAAGAGAAGAAACGACCAGATTGGTAGGGCTGCTGTGATTCAGGAGCTCTCCAGCCACCTGCAGGCTGCAGAGGAGGAGGAAGAGGAGGAGGAAGACCATCACCATCCAGGTGCTCGGACTGCTATGGAGTAGCAGCCTCGGCACCACCATGCTGCTCAGCCTGGGTGATGGGGATTAAAACTGAAGGCTGAGAAATTGAGCTGTTATAAGCCCTTTGGGCCGCTTCGGTGCAGCTCCATTCCAATCACATGTGAAAGGAAGGGGGAAAGCTGATTAAGTGTCTATGCTTTAGTGCTTAACTCCTTCAGTGCTTGATGATAAAACCACTGACTTATTTGTAGAGGATAAATCTCAGGGCAATTCTACCCTTCTCTACTTCAACCTTTTTCTCTTCCTCTCTGTCCCTTTTTGTGCGTAGTCTTCCCCTCAGCCATCTGCCAGTAGGCCTGACCCTACAAGATACTAAATGCCTTTGACATGTACTTATCAGCAGACGTTAAGAGTATTTAATACTGTTAAGGAGCCAAGAACTTTCAGGACATGGCCATGTAGCTCTGAGCACAAGATGAGTTTGGGAGCTGGGAAGCATGAGGATGTTGTTTTCCCTTCTCTTCCCGTTTCTCTTCAGTTGTGGCTTCTGTTGGTATTGCAACAAGCTGCCTGCTTGCCTGGTAGGAAGGCTTCATGGATCGGTAGCCAGCCCAGGGAGGGTGTAAGGGAGAAATCATTAATTTTAATCAAATTGGTTTGATGTGCCTGGTGCCTTCTTAATTGATAGCAACTTGCACGTGGGCTGGGGAGCTCTTTGGCCATCAGTGTGTGGCTTTGGGGACAGAAGATGTGTGTATTGCTGACCAGTCCAAGGCAAGGAAGTTTGCTGCCGTGATTAAGGAGTCTGCATGTTGCTGTGTGCTGGGACTCTTTCAGACAGATACTGAGCTGTGCCAGTGCTTGTCACAGGCTGCCTGGCTTCTCCTAATGCTCCTATTACAACTGTGGCACATACTAAGGCAGTAGAAGCAGGTTGCACATGTGCAAGAGTATGTCTTGAGCAAGCTGTCCTCAAGAGGGTGGCCTCTTGGCTGGCTGCTCCTGACCATGAACGTGTCATAGGTTCTGCACCACTGTAAACAGCTGTGATGAGAGGGCACCCAGGCTGGAAGGCATCATGGACTAGGGGGGTTGGGTGCTCCTTTTTTTTGTTCCTTACTGCAAACCATTTTCCTTTTCATTAGGTATATCATGTTTATTTTTTTAATGCTAATTTTTATGGTATGCAGCTGAGCTATAGCATTAGAGAAAAGGAGAGGACATGCCTCCAGAGTTGTTGCACAAGTCCCTTGTTAAACAGGAGGGAAGGGGGAGTGCAGTGCTGCCTGCCTTGGCTATTCTCCCACGCAGAGAGCACTGTCAGATCTTTGTCCTGGGATCTTAAATGTGTGAGCAAATATCGATTTGGAGGCAGTTTCTAATGCAAAATACTTTCCCTTCAAAGCACAACAGTGATGAGGTGAACTTCAAGATAAGCTTGAGTTCATGTAAATAATGGAAACTAACAGTGTGATGTAAACTTCAAGCATAGTTAATACGGTCTTCTCTGCAGTTGTTTACAGTTAAACCACAAATAGCAAAGTACTTCGAGTCCTTTCCGCCCCTGAGACAGGAGCAAAGTTTGATTTAGAAATAGATAGATAACAGCTTTTGATTAGTTAAGACTATATGAAGTAACTTTGCCAATATGATCCAAATAGATTGTGGTGGTGTGTTTTCTGCCTAAAATACAGAATCTAGGAAAAAGCTGTGAAAGACAACTTCATCCTCCTTTCAGGAGGAAAATAGCTTTTAGGGATGTGCACATACACCACATACAGTTTCTTTAATGACTCCCATGCTCTCACTTTGGGCTGAGAAATATGCAAATCCAAAGGAGTGTTTAACACCAAGCTCCCTTAGAATGCTATAGCTCAGGTGTCTGCACGAAGTTGGGGTTGGTTGGTTTGTTTTTCTCTGATATGCAATTGAGTTATATCCAAGTTACTGTGGTTGTCAAGCAGATATGCAATCTTGCTTTGAGAGTGTAATAACTACCCAGATCTAACTGTAGTAGAGTTAATATGTGGATGTCTGCACACAGGTTTTATGCAACTACCAGTAATCCCTGAAAGTTGAAATGATCACTGAAATAGTTTGAGAAAGAGTGAAGGACAGTCTTTCTGTACTGACTGATAGGAGACAACTGAGATTATTTAGACCATGAGTAAATGGCTGTGGTTTCTTTCATACTGAAACCTTGTACATAGCGAATTTTATTTCACTGTGTAATATAGGTATGTAAAATAATATTTTCTTACAGATATTTTTGAAAGTTAAAAAAAAAAATCTCTTCATAACCTTGCATTTGAAAGTAAGTTGTTATGCACATTATTTTCCAGTCCTCTGAATGGGTTTATTTTTCATTAGTGATCTAAAGTATATTCTAGGTCATAAAATATAGAAACTGCTATAAATGTCAAATATTATGTATCTACAGGGTACTGAACAGTAAACTAGTTGTGAAAATATTTTTCCCTTGTGGCTAAAACATCAGAACTACAACAGCCATTTCTCTCCTTCTGAGATACCCTGCATAGCTTTGTTTTCTGGGTTTTTTTTCTTTTTTTTTTCACTTTATGTTTAATAAAAAAGGACCAAATCTGCTTGAGAATGGAGAGCAAAGCTTCTTTGACCAGCTGAAGTCGTGTCTTGTGCTGATCTTGGTGCTTCTCTGTACCGGTCATGCCTTTTGGGATAAATTCCCACATAGGCACAAGGCCTTAGGAAAAGAATCCCCGAGCTTGCACTGCCTTTGCTAGGCTGGAGAGTGAAGGGGGGGCTGCCCCACAGCACAGCAGAGTCTGGCCAGACCTGCTCAGCTGTAAAACCCATATGCTCCTCTAACACCTGGGATGCATGTAAAACATAGATATTTGGAATTTCAAAATTTCTCTGCAAGCTGCATGTGGGGATTTATTCTGCCTCCTGCTATTCCATTATGTGTAAAAGTAGAAGAGGGGTAAGCCTGGAATTTTTTATTTTATCTGGAGGAGGGCTGCGTCCATACAGGGATTTCTTATTCCAACACATAAAGATACAGCTGTTGAATCTTGAACAGGCAGGTCCTTTTTCCCTACCTGTTGATTGGGTGGTGTTACATAATAGGTGCTACTAAACACTGCAGTCTGGTTTTAAAGCCATGGACCTGTTAAGAGCTGTGAGAACAGGGGTTGCTGTAGAAGCTCATCACAACTGCTTTGTTTCTTGTTTTTGTTGTACTTCACTGAGTTACTGTTTGCAGAATAGACTGGGATTTCTAGACCTTGATTTTAAAGAAAAGGTCTCCCAGGTAAACAGACATTTTTTTTGTGTCTGTCTGTGTCTGCTTAAGTGTCTACTTAAGACACTTGTGCTGATCACAGAAGAGAGGGGGAAAAAGCTGAAGTGCTCTCCTCTGCATTTTCTTTAACATCTAGAAATTCAGGTGTGATCCTTCTACAGAACTTCTGGTTCAGCAAAGGTCCTAAGCCTAAACTGAAGTTTGAAGTTGTGAGTAGACCCTACCTTGAGCCACCTGAAAAATAGTAAGACTATTCACATGTTTGAAGAGTATATTTACATTTCTTTGTGAATAAGGGCCAGGAATTTCAATCTGAGGTATCTGGTGGAAGTGTGTAGCATCTGAGGTTGTATAATTGCTGAGGGGGAACAAGAAGTGTGTGAAAGCTGTTTCTCAAAGGCCTCTTGTCCAAACAAGGCTTATAGAATCCAGCCCAAGCTTTGGCCTCAGTTTCCCCCTGGAAATCCAGGAGCTGCACTGATTTGGTGAGAGATGAGCAAGGTATATTATGCAGCTATGATTGTGCTGCAGAGTGTTCTCTGGTACCTTTGTCTGTCTTGTCACACTTGAACTTTCCCTTGCGTGTTTAACATTTAAAGTTAATATAATTTGTTTTAAAAGCCCTATAATTGTGCAAACACTTAATCATCTATATGAATTTAATCATCTGGGCATACCTACTGATAGGATGACTGCTGTGAGCATCATTAGGCACATGTTAAGGCTGGCAAGACTGAGCCCCAGATGTGTAAATGTAGCTTCAGATAGGAAATGTAGATGAGCAGTCTTATTTCCCTGGAGTATTGATGTGTTTGATGCAAATAATGTCTTGGAAAAGGCTTTATACTAAAATCAACAATTATCCCTTGATTGAGTAATTTTAAAAGCACAGTTTAGACATTCACCTCCCATGGCAGTGAACAAGGACATAAACTGAAGACTATTTCAGAGTCTTCAGTCTTAAGACTGTGTGAATGCAAAGTATTGATTACAGCAGCTCTCTAGAGCTCACCTGGCCAGCACAGCAGGCAGTTGTAGGGTAGGCAGGGAGAAGTACCCAAAAGCTATTTTTTTTTTTTTCAAAAACTATGTTTTCTTACTTGTAAAAATATATTCTTCAGAGTGAAGGACCCTAGTCTATGGAAGTAAACTTTCAAGTTTTTCATATAAATGAAACCCTAGGCAAGCTTAAAAAGGTTGGATATTTTGTTTTGGTTTTCATTTCAATTTGGTATTCCACTCTCAGTAGTGAAATAGGTAATATTATGTGATGAATATATTTCATATATATGTAGTGGTGGTTTTAATTTTCTCCTTTGGTTAAGTTTTGCCAAAGGTCAGTCCTTGGGTGTGTGAAGTGTGTTGAGTGGTTTCCCACTGCTTTTATGAAGATGAACAGCACCACCTGTAATTTAGGAACAAATATTTTTTTGAAAGCAAAATTAAAATTTTGTATCACAGATCAGAAAGTAGGAGCTAAGCAGAGGTAGGAAATACAGTGTTTCCAACAGCAATTTCTGTTTGTAAGAAATCTACTGTTAATTGAGTATGTGCTGACTACTCTCTAAATGGATGTGCAGTGATCAGGACAGGGTGTTGTGTCACGGGCTTAGACTTTCTTTTAACTGGATAGGAAGAAATTGGGGTGACTTCAAGCACTGGTGGTTTAGATGGTTCTTTTGCATTAATACTGTATTAGCTTTCTTTAAATGCACCCTTGAAACTTCTGACATTGTAACACTTCATGGAATCATCCACAATAACAAGTGTAATATCAAAATGTGATTATTTTCCACCATGAGCATTTTCTGTAAGATGTCTTTTTGTCAGTAAATGTTGAATTATTAGTGCAAATATCTTCTTTTCCTGGGAAAGAAGTACAGATCATTGATTGTACCATTTCCTTCAAAATGAAGGGCATTGCATAGTAACAAAGGAAATAAAAGATTTATAGTATCTTTTACATCCTTCCTTTCTTTTCTTTGGTGGGATTTTTTTGTTCGTTTGAATGGTGTGTTTTTCTCCAACTTTTTTTTTTTTTTAAAAAACAATTTTTTCATGATCACAAAGCAATTAGTGCTTTCACTGACTTCACATGTCAGATAAAAATCTTTTTGGTTGCGTTATTGTTGTTCTGAAGAGAGGGAGAATAATCTCTGTACAAGGCCAGACCATCAGCTGCTTAATAGGCAAGAGTTGTATTAAATCCAATGACGATCTGGCCCATAATTTAATTGTAAAAGTGGAAAATGAATTCAGCAAAAGATCATATAGTATTAGTTGGCACCCAGGCTTGTCTTGTCTGCCAGCAACTGCTAAAGGAACAGATGTAGTGTCTGTGAGCGGGAGAAATGAGAGAACATCAGAACTCATGGGGAGTTTTTGGAAAATCTGTACATCGGTTCAGTTTGTGTCATGTTTTGTCTCATGGAAGCTCCAGGGATGGAGTGGGATCAATGTTCTGCCTGCACCAGGTGCAGGCATATTTCTTAGTGAAGTTGGTGATGGTTGTTCATTGTAGTAAGACATGATATCCATAAGGTAATGTTTTTTAATTCATGAGTCTTCCACTGTGTGCATATGCATGATGACAAAAGCAGCAGTACAACAAACAAACTCTGCTCCTTCCTGAGATCCTCACCAGCAAGAACTACTTGGATCTCACACAAAAGAGCCAAGTCATCCCAAGCAAGAATATGGAGCAAAACCATCCTGAAGAAATCTAGCTGTTAGAAGATGAGACTTCTGTTGAAAGTGCTGGTTGAGCTCTTAGCTCTTCTGTGTGTTGCAGCTGTCCCTGCCAGCCTTCTCACAGATGTGACAGGGAGACCAATTCTTATAACACAGAGAGCAGCTTTTAAGGCTCAGGCTGCAGGTGGGATTCCACCATAACATTTAATTTCTAGCTCTGGCATGGACTTTGTTGAATGAACAAGATGTATGAGGCATCCAGCTGTGCCCTGTGACTGCCATTGTGCCTGAATTTTCAAGTCTCAAAAAGAACACGAAAAATCAAAAATGTGAATTGGGTGACTGAATCAGTAACTGAAAATCCTTCTCAGCTGCCACCTGCCACTGGCAGCCACTGAAATCTGAAGGTGTTTTTTTTTTTTTAAATTTTATTCTTTATTTACTGTACTGTTTCCAGAATCTTGAGGTTCCAGGCCTTTTTACCACCCAGAAGTTTTTCAAAGTACATAAAATAAAGCAACTTCTGACTTTCTTCACAGGCTGTGTTCATAGGGAGGGAGATCCAGCAAGCAGGATCCTACCTCTCTTTCCAAGGGCTGCTTGTAGAATATAGGTGACCTCAGGAACCCAAGAAGACCTTCTAAAAAAGGATGTTTGCACTGCCTTCTTATTTCAGCATGCACCCAAGCTAGAAATAGGCCAATGTAAAATGCATTTACAGGAACATTGACTGTGATGAGGTCTCTGCACCTCTGGCTGACTGCTCCGAGTCACTGGACTGCTGCAGAGGTTTTTCTCTTCAGTTCCCTGTTTTCTGTGCTGTGGATCACTTCCAACAGAATGCTATTGAAAGTTCTCACCCCACAGAAATCGAAAATGAGAGGAAGGCTGAATCTCTGTTATCCCCAGGCAGAAGAGGAGATCAGTTTTCAGTCTTCATTCTGAAACTACACTCGGATCTCTAGGATACTGTTTAAAGGAAGGCTGTGCACCACTAACACCTCCTTTGCCTTTATAAAGGCAGGCAGCCTAAATTTCAATTTGCAGGAGTGGTTGCCTTGTACTTTCCTCCTAAGAGCTCTGCCCTGCAGCAGGAGGCAGTTTCTGTTAGCTATGAGTAAGGTGCTCAGGCACAGGAAGGGGAACAGTAATCTCCATGAATCACAGAAAATCCTTAAAGGTGGGAGAGGCCTCTGGAGATTATCTAATCTACTCCCTTGCTCAAAGCATGGGGAACTAGAGTAGGTTGCTAAGAACTGCATCCAGGGCTGCACCGATGACCTCTGCAAGCAACCTTCCACTCTTAAATGTTTGGGTTTTTTTTGTCTATGAGTTTTCCCTAGAACTCCTTGAGCATCCATGTCCCCTTTGCTTGACTTCTTGCATAGAGATGGACCGTGCTGGAGCTTGGAGGAGGTGCAGTGCAGGTTAGGATCCTACTATTTGCCTTGTTTTCACCTGTGAAAATGGTGACTCATGCTTTCTTTTTTCTTTTCATGCTGAGGCTGCCTGCAACCTGCCCACCCCCTAAACAGTTCTTTCCTGTGTGCTCCAGAGGGCATTTCTCCTCACTGGGTCCTTGATCCTGTGTCAAGAAGTTGTCATCGGGTTACTCCATAAATTTCCTCAATGGCTTGTGCTCTGCTGTGTTCCCCCTCCAGCAGATACTGGGGTGACTCAGGTCTCGCAGGAGGAGCAGGGTTTCCAAGCATGAGACTTCTTCTACCTGTTCACTGTAGAAGGTCTCATCTACTTCTTTCCAGTAAGACAGCATATAGCAGGTGCCCAGCAGGATCCATTCAATCTCAAGCCCTTTCCTCTCATTAGAAGGTTTTGGAGCTTGCTAGAAACTCATGTCAAACATTGGGTCACTTTGGTCTGTCCCTGTGTTGGAACCAGAATTTGTTGCTCGTATGAAGTTCATAAATGGAAATTAACTGGGACTATTAAGAACCAAGTTAACTGAGAATCATATCAATGTCTGTGTTCCCTCTATCTTGATGCCAAGCTTCTTCCATCTTTTCCAGAACAAGCTCTGCTCTTTCTGTACAGTAGATAGAGCAATGAGGTCTCAAGGTGTTTACATAGTATTAATGAAGTCAATCACCAGAGGGCAGAGGAATAAAAATGAGGATGTTCTGGACCATGAAATAGATGACTCACATTTCTGGAATATGTTTAATTGAGCAAAACAGGTACAAAAGTGTACCTGGCTCACCACAGAAATTGTGCAGAGGAAGATGAGACTCCAGAGAGAAGGATCAAGGCACCCTGACAGCACACAAAGAAATGTATGTAGTGCTCATGTAAATTGCATCTGTGGAGAGTAAGGCTCCATAAACAACTCATCCATCTCCAATAGAAGGCAGCTGGCAGCACTCTTCTTTACAGTGCTTTCACTAGGGCTGTTGGTCATATCTAATGGGGAAAATGTGCTCTGCTGGGAGCCTCAGCACTGTGTACACAGTGAGGAGCATAGCCTTGAGACCTAAGTCCTAAGATGTACTATTCAATGTCAGGCTCAAAAACACTGTATTACCTGCTTGAGCTACATTTTCAAGAGGCAGAAGTGCCCACACCTCCCAGGCATGTCTACATGCATGCAAGGTGATGTTTGGGGGGTTGACCCAGAACTTCTAGGCCCAGGAAGCCTAGGACTTGGTCACCCTAAATGCCAGTGGACTAGGCTTCTGTTGGTTTTACTATTCTTATTACAAACTGTATGATTAAAAGATCTGATTGCAAAACGTATGACTGAAAGACACACCCAAGTATTAACAAAGTATCTTCTGATTATCCCTAGGGATAAACTAGTTTATCCTTTCCAGGCACAGCTCTGTGTTTGCCCACCTTCAACAGGCTGTAGCAGGTTTATGTGTTTGCAGCCATTGCACACCCAGATGCCCCTCAGATCACCATGTCTAAAGAGTCCCCATCACTTGAATTAATTATACTACGAAGTACAGGAAAGAAAGCTGTTAAATCTTGAGGTATTAAAATATTACTGCAGAAATTCAATAGTAGCTTGTAGCCTGTGGGAAGTAACTGCAGGGAACAACACCATTTGCAGGTGAGGTGGCACTTGGAGCACCTTATCACATTCATGGGGAGGGGGTGCTGACCCCTGCAAAGAAGCTGCAATTATAATGAGTCTCTTATCCAATGAAAAGCAGTTATCCCAGTACATTTGTGATGGAAGCTGAGGTACTAAATAAGATGCTAGGAGGATATAAACAATGAGGTGGTTCGCAGCCATGTGTTGCAGGAAAGCCACTGGAGCAAGGTAATGGCAAAGACACAAGCTTAACTTTGCACGGTTCCTGTGGGAAAGGGAGTGGGAGGATAATGCCCCATGGAAAGCTGATTCCTCAACTGGCAGCAAGTAACAGAACTCCATAGCCCCGCTTGCCTTTGTTCAGAGCCAGAACAAGCAGAGTTGAATTACCATGGAGGTCTAACCCTAGGTGCAAGGCTGGATTCCAGCTGAATGTGCTCCCAAAGGCTAAATATACAAAGGCCATTTCTGGCTTCACATAACTAAACCCACGCTGAGAAAGGGAAGAAGCTGCATGGGCCTTGATTCATCAAAGAATTTAATCAACATCCCACTGAAAAGGGATTTGAACTTACGCATGACTGCTCTGATAGTCTGAGACTATCACAGTATACATCATTTGGTAGTTGATGGTGGTTTCCCGTTATGATGCAAGGCATAACTCATATTTCTAATTAAACATTTTAATGTAGCACAGCTTGTACGTGTCTCATGGTACAGCCTAGTAAAGACACAAGATGGAGTTTTTAAAAGGAGCAGTGATTTTTTAACTACCAACACCAATGCTTTTCAACGTGACTCTGCTCTGTGCTTTCCCTCTGCTGCAAAACTTACAGCAAGAATTCCTAACAGGAACATCGGTCAATTTAAACATCACTGTACAACAGTGTTTTGTGACAGGCTTGCTTAAATATCTCTCACTGAGATAAAGGAGTCGCAAAGAAAAATGACACTATTGTGAATTTTCCCGGTTTCGTAACTGTAAGGCCAGGTTTACAGATTGCTGAAATGCTTTCACTGCTTTGGTTAAAGGACAAAACAATTAAGTAAACTTCTCTGCTGAGTTCAACAGTGGAAAATAGTCACTAATAATCACATTTCATTTTAAAGCACACTATTAACTGGCCTGTCCTCACAAGCCAAATCTAAAGCCCAGTGAAATCCAAAGACTTTCCCTTGAAGCTGATTGGGAACACATTGTGTGTACTTGAACATTGGTGAACTGCAGCAGAGAAATGAGTGCCTTTTTGAAATCAAATGACAGTTAATGCCTTATAATTACTCAGAGCAATGCTTCATGGTATTCCCCTTATTAAAAAAAAAATAAATACATGAGACCACTGGACTTTTTGCTAACTAAAAGACCAAGGTTTTTTAAGTCTCTGATGGGACTGTCAGCTCCTCCCTGACCAACATCCCTTCACAGCCTGCATTAGAAACCAGATATCCCTCACAGGCATGTTTATAGACCACAGCTCTCCAGAATGAATATTTAATGTTCCAGTTGTCCCATAATGAGGAATGAAGAGCTGGGGCTGGGAGGTGGCCCTGTCCACCAAGTAGCCCCAGTGTCCTACGGACATTGTGCATTTGATCTTTCTACAGGTTGGCTTAGATAGCAAAAGCATTCCTTTAGCTCCCATCCAAAGTGCTCCCAGACAGTGAGGAACTAAAATAAACCCTCTGTTCTCCTTTCAATGATGGCTTTTTCTAGATTCACAGCTAATTGCTCTGACCAGCAGTTTTCCTCAGGGAATCATTATTAGGTCTCTCTTGTCCTCCTTTTCCATTCACTTCCTCTCCTCTAAGCTGATTGTATCTGCAGCTTGAAAAGGTCTATCCATAGGTTTAACTTTAGCTTAGCAGCTTCTCTCAGGGAACTGCAGAGTTAACTCACAGCTCAGTAGCTCTGACAGAGCTATTGGAACAGTAGCATTGTTGTTGGTATAAAAGCATTATGAAAAAAAATGATTCTTCAAAATAATAAAGATTATCAACATGTTGCACTCTATGCACCTTTAACAACAACATGGAAAACAAGTATATTTCATTGCTGTTCTCTAGGGCTTTTTAACCCATAAGAGTCTGGAATCTTCAGTACACAGCCCCTCTTCTGAGTCTAACTGGTCTTGCTATGAAGCTTCTAGTCCTCTCTCTGCCACGAACCACATCAAATCAATATAGAATTTTTCCTCTGAAACTAAAGTTCCTGAAGTCTCAGCTTCAGTTCCTTTAGTAAGTGTACTTCCTTATCTGACCCATTTAACTGGGCATACAACTGGCAGCAGAACCTGCAGGACATGTAAATTCATAACATTGATGAAAGTCTGTAAATGCTGCTGATGCCCACAGCATCTGTCCTGTTGCCATCTGATAGACCTTGAATAAACCATGACATTGCAACTGCCACAGGTGCTCCCACAATGAATATTTTAGCCTGATTTCTAAGAGGTATGAGGCTCAGTGCTCTGACAAGTGGAGCTGCTGTTCTGTGTGTGTGCTCTACCAGGGATTTCAGCCCTGCTACCAGAAGAGGGCTAGATGAGGAATCACCCCCCAGCAAAGCACTTACCTTGCTCTCTGCTGAACTGGGCACTCAGCCTCACAGTCTTATGGGTTCCTTCACACAGATACCATTCCTTGGGCATGAGGATCTGTGCCAGCAAGCCACATCTGCACGCTTCCTGTGTGAAATAGAGATGCTCGTTAGCTGCTTCATATTCTTGGCATAGACTGTAGTTGATATGACTGTGAGGAACACTGTAAGAGTTTGAGTTCTTTTCTTCTCACGAGAAATTGTCACTGAGATGAAAAAAAAACACCTCTTCAAGATACTTGCAGAAATACACCACAGGGCAACAACAAATGATAACATTGCAAAGCAGCTGTGTCATCTGTGTCAAGATCTTCAAAGCACAAGGTGTCCTTTCTGGGTCTTTTGGGCTGCTTTGCTCCAGAAATGGTAAGAGGTTGAAATAAGTTTTCTGCAAGCTTTTGATGGCCTATTAAATAACCTTTTGTTCTTAAGCAGCTGGCATATCTCAAAGTATTAAGCTGGTGAACACTACTTTGGACCTGATAACATATAACTTTACACTGCACTAAAAATTAAGCTTTTTCTCATACAAATCGAGAAGGTTAACTGAATTTGGTAACTTTTGTTGCAGGAGAGTACTTTGTGAGCCCCATGTTAGGCAGGCAAATGATGCACCTGCTCTTACAGGGTTCCCCATTTATGAAAAATGACAGACTCCTCTCAGAATGAAGCAAATCTCTCAAATGAGGCTTCCTCAAAGCCAGACCATCTTTAGAGGCTTCAACCAGAAACAATGACCTCAGCTTCCCAGCAAAATAAAATCCATTGCTCAGGCATTGTGGCCTCTTACCAAGGAAAATTTTTAATTATTCTAACATAGTGTCATGTAATACATAGGATCCCATCTACTGATAAAATCATAAGCAAATTGAAAAAAAAAAAACAACAAACCAAAGACAACAAAGCAAAGCAAAGTAGGGGAAATTAGAGTGCAACAACAAGGTTCATAAACTTAGTATGCCGGGCGGGGGATGAATATTTCTCTTCAATATAATGACATCAGAGATCTCCATATTCTCTTCTGAATCAGGGATTTATACACACAAATGGCATATGTGTCTTGTAAGTGATTTCTGTTTCCTCTTACACTAGTCTGCTTCCCTCAAAACAAAATGGAACAGTTCTAGCTTGTCTACTAATTGTGTAAAGTTGTCTGAATTTCTTTATTAATACAAATGTTAATGTGGTCATTGAATGGAATATATTATTCTTCCACTGGCTTCTGAGTTTACAAGACACATTTTGCTATGTTTGTACTTTAATCTCTTCCACCTCTCTACAGATGAGAAGGAAAGGCCCAGCCTATTGCTTATACAAAACATCAGTTTGTCAAGCGTTTTGTACATCCCCTGGGATTAGTGGAGCTATGAAATTGTATCATTATTATTGCCTGCTGCATTACTGAACCACCAGGCAGGGCCTGAGAGAATATGCATGCATGTTTCTGCAATGACATTTTAAAGCCATGAGTCTCCTTTCCATTTATTTACATCCTGCATACTAATCCAGCCCTGAAGTATTCCAGGCTGGGGCCAAGAACCAGAAATTCTTTCTCTGTTTTAAACAAGGATTTTTTCAGGTATTTGGGCTATTTCACCCAAGCCCATCATTTACAGATAGGAGAACTGTTGCTTTTTGCTTAGACACAGTCACAACTTCTGAAGAGAGAGGCGGACTTTCAGAGTGCTATGAAGCATTTGGTTTTCAACCTTGGTCTCCACAGCATGCCTTTGAAAAGCAGGCCACTTGTAGATACAGAATTCAGCTCTGCAAACACTGAGACGTGCGCACAAAGACAAAATGCAACAGCAGGAGTGGAGCCATGGCTTTACACTAGCAAGGTCTGCCTTAAGAATGGGGATAGGGCTGGAAGTGCTTCATTTTAGGCAAATTTAATTTTTCCACTTCATTACAGCAAAACAAATTTCAGAGCTAAGTAAACACCAACCTGATAGGAAATTCATAAGAAGGAAGTGCACCTGAACGAGTGTCCTTTGCCACTCTGCACAAGTTACTGCTCCATTCTAAGCATACGCCTTTAAAAAACGCTCCTACATCCAAAGTCTGTAAATGAATGATAAAGGGCTAAAGCCCCTCTGTTTGCTGCTGTTCCAGCTCTGCCTCCCCAGAGCACTGTGCTTACCTGGTGATCCCCGGGGCTGCCCACACCAAGGAAGTCTGCAGCTCCTGACAGGGTGCGACTGCTTTTGGCCACAACCCTGAGCAAATAGTGGTGTCAAACTTTTCAGCCATGCAAGGGAAGTCACCGTGAAGCAGCCAGCCAGGCTAGGCTGGGCCTGGCAGGATTAACTCTTCCTAAGGCAAGGCAATTTCCCCTGCCCTGCTCAAATCACCCACTCTTCACTCCCTCTCCTCTTCCATTAGCTTGGTAACCAGAAAAGCAAAGACTTGAGCGTGTTGACGTGATGTGATAGGGGAGGGTGTGAGAGGTTTCAAAGCCTTTTGCAGAAGCATGGAGGTGAAAGCAATGTCAGTCAACACTGAGAGTGTGAGGAAGCAGGGTAAGGAAGCAGGGGCCCAGCTCTGCCCATGTGCTGTGTATTTCATACAGGCTGATGTGCCAGGCTGAATGTGATGGATCACACTGTATGATGAAATAACATTCTAGAGAGAATTTAATAAATTTATACAAAGCTTATCTTTAAACTGTGATATTATGTAGCTCCTGAAAAACAAGAACTGTAATGCCAGTAAGTGGTGTGCAATGTTAACATGGGAAATAGAGCTCTTGAATAAAAAAAAAAAAAAAGAAGTTTTGGTATTTTGACAGAATCATGTTCTGAATTTGGGGATGATTTTGACCATTTATTCAAGACAGAAAATTACAGTAATTTCCCTGCCACTCTTAGGACCATTATTATAGGATACTGAAGTTAGGGCTTTGTGATTTAATAGAGAAGCCCACCTACAAATAGGCTGAAATATATATTGCAGATTTTAAAGCATTGTGTTAGCAAAAATGTTTTGCAAATTTGGGGAATGGATTTGAAATGGAATTGCAAGAATTTAATTTGCCATTCATTGATCTTTATACTCTTGGCTGCAAATGAGCCATCCTACTGAGGTACATGCAAATAAATGGAGATAGAGAATATGAGTCATTATTCCTAGTATATGAAAGCAACATTAATTAATTCAGTTTGTGATCTGGACATTGATCTCAAGCAGCCATTTTTGCCTTAGATAAATTTTCAAAAGTCTGATATCATTTTAGTCCTTGTGATAAACAAACTATTTAGTTAACACACAGAGCATTTTTCAAATAATTCTGAGTGGGATTTCTGCACAGGCACTGAAGCACTCCTCAGCATCCCTGATGGGGAAACAAAAATACAGCACAACCAAACATGTTCTAATAGAGGCTAAATGGAATCTACCACTACAAGGAAAGGGAGCTTAGACAATACAATTACATCTTCATAGCATCATTTAATATTTCACTTGTTGTGTCAAAGATTCTACAGTGATGTAAACTAAATGCAGTTCAATTCTGAAGTTCTTTGCAGAAGGAGCATCTGCAAATGCAAAAGTGGAATGGGGAGCAAGAAAGAGACAGAACTGTACACAGAAATAAGATTTAGGTTTGAGGAAGTGTCAGGCCTGTCCTCCACAGCAGACCAGTGGCTGCATGCAAATGTCACCACAGATACCATGAGCAGCCTTATGCCATTCATACATAGAAATTACTTAGATGTTGATGTGAGATCAAGAAGCAATTCCAGGACTCAGATGTGGAAGAAATTGGGATGTCTCAGTTGAGCATTAACAATTACAAAATTCAACACAATTTACCTGGCTAAAACTCAACAGAACTGAAATGCACGTCAATAGATATTTTCAGAAACATGCCAGTCTCTGAATAACAAGCTGAGTGCTATGAATAAGAAGCAGAGGAAAGTGCTCTCTTCAGCCTCTTGCACTGAACCCCTGTGGTTTTAGGTAGCCCTCAGAGATTCTGCCCTGCTTAAGGGACCAAGTAAAAGGTGTGAATAAAACCCCTTATTATAACGTGTCAATTAGTCACTAAATACATTTATGCTTTTACTGTTCTCCTAAAGAGCTGTAGTACAACAGCTTTGCCAACAGGTAGACACTGCCATTGTAGGCAATCTTGTATCAATACAGTCTAAATAATAGCTCCATTGGCAGAAAGGGGCAATGCTCCTCCTTCTCCAAGAAGCAGCTGCTGCAGGCACTAAAGTAAAAGAAGAAAATGTTAACAACTGGTGAAGGAGAGAGTTTAGAAAGTGCCCCATTGTGTATGCAGGGTTGCTGTGCCTGTTGTGGAAAGCCAAGACATCTTCTCCTGCATTTGGAGTCTCCTGAAGTGTGCAAAAACTAGCCTGGACTGGCTGGAGTTGAAAGGAGGTTTGGGAATTGGCTTGTTTGACTCAGACGTGCAGCACTGAGCCACAGTCATGAGAACCATTTTAGTGGGCAAGTTATGTTCTGTGTGGACTTCTGACTAGCATATTCCCTAGATTAAGTCCAAGAGTGTCTTAAGCAACAAATTTAAAAGGCAGAATTGAACTGGCATAATTTGAATTGTGATTAGCAAATTGATATGTTGTAAATTGTAAAATTAATTGTAAAATAATAAAAAAATTGTAAAACAAAATATTAAATATTTTGTTTTACAAAGCAAAGAAGTTCCCTAAATTTTTATTTATTCATTTATTTCTTCTAACTGAAAGAGTTGGTGACTTCAGGAGAAATGTCTACATTCTCAGGCAGTAGCACTGTGTACATGTCTGAGAGCTTAACAGTGAAAGTGATTGGACACTGATTGGTAATAAAGGTGAAAGTACACAGTTCATTTTCATTGCTCACAGTGGAAGAAAGAAAAAAGCAAACAATCAGGATTAAAAGCCAAGTTAATTAAATTCCAAATACCTTTCAGTGTAATAAGTTACAATGGTATTAATAGCACAAGCTAGGAAATTTATTACTAAAAATAACATTTCTTCAGTCTCCCTAGATTTCCTCTGTATTTAGTAAAGAGAGGCAAGCACATCCAGAGGGTATTTCAGCTTTTTGGAGAAAATTATTTTCTTTTATGTACTCAATTTCTTTCTCTTTCTTTCTTTCTTTCTTTCTTTCTTTCTTTCTTTCTTTCTTTCTTTCTTTCTTTCTTTTCTTTTGACAGTCACACAGAAACACACACGAGGAAAAATGTGTATGTGTATACACCCATGTTTCTTTGGGTAGGTATGTTACACACACATTTACGTCTGTTTACAAGCTTGTGTGTATGTGCTAACAGAACTGAGCTAGATGCACTCTGAACCCAGGACCCTCACCCACACTGACGTGGGATGAATCCAAGCATGGATGATTGACAGAGCAAATTACAGATCTAATCTTTCACTGTTTTTACAGCTATGTTGCATAAAGGAATTTCTTCTGACTTACACTGATTTACTTCATAGCAGAGTAAGGCTCTGAGGATAAAGCACATAAGAATAATATTTATATGGCATTAAATAGAAGCTGGTAGTTAAAGAGTTAATATGTGGTTCAATAAACTAAATATCATACCTGGGAAATATGTAGTCACAACTTCAGCTCAGGTAAATTAGCACAGCTGCCAAGACCTTGGCCATGCACAGACCAGATGAGGGACCAGTCAGAGCCTCTCTTGTTCAGCATTGGGAACTCCCTGTATGCCCCTGGAGGACCATTTTGCATGGGGTTTTCTTCTGCAGTGCCTTTAGCCCAGGAGATCTATTCCTCCAGGCAGGGCTGTGCCCTGGCACGTCAGTCCTCTCTGACCTGGAGGTGGCTGCATTTCAGCTCTGTTCTGAGCACAGTGGGTAAACAAAACTCTGCTGTTACTAATGTAAAATGCATGAATGTTACTGAGCCACATGCACCCTGCTTAGGGCTCAGGGAAGAAGACTTGGCCTCCCATATGCAGGAGAACAACATTTTGACTTTTTCTTGGAGGTCACTGCAAGATTTAGGACAGAAAGTAAATATATATCCTACTGAACGCTAGTTACAGACAAGCTTGGGCTGGAGCTACTCCATCTCAGTCAGATAAACATAAAACATTTAACCTTGCAGTGACATTACAGTTATCATAGTGTGACTGCTATCACTGCATTCCACAATCTTTCAAGATTACTGGATATAACCAGAGATAAACAGGTAAAGTCTCCATCTGCAGCTCTTCCCCACATAAGAAATACCATGAACATAACGATGTGGGGCTTATCTTACTGCAAATGCTTATCCAGTTACCTAATGCAGCTCACGGGTTTTAAGGGAATTCCTGGTCATGGCTGAGGTTCTCCAGTAAAAAGATCTGTAGGTGCTCAACATTTTATCCCAGTAAGAGTGGTTAATATTACATTAGAGTGATTGCTGTCTTCCCCTCATGGTCTAATTAAAAATCCAAAGCAGGCTGACTAAAAGAAAGCACCAAATTTTAAGTGACATACATATCCCTGAAGTGTCAGCTTCACATCCTGAGCACAGACCCTAGTTTTCATGTGGCAGGTGGTGATTTTTAAGCAGCCCTGACTGCAGCTGCTGTCACTGGGTGACTGTAGCAGAGGTCCAGAATACAAGAAAGCCAGAAAAGCACTGGCCATAATCAACCCCCTCATCCTTTCATGCAAACAAGACTGCTTGATCTCAGAGATTACGTCCAATCCTCCATTCAGAGAGTCACCTAAAGAGTGAAGAGAAAATAACAGAGGGTGGGTAGATCTATTTCCAGTAATTGTAGTTGCAGTTCTCCTCATCTTTTAATATACTCCAACATTAGACAGCTCTAGGTTATTCAGTAAGTATATATTGTTTTACTGCAGGGTAAGCCTCTATCTGCTATGGAAGCCTACAGACACTACAATTATCACCTTGGTGAGTGTACTTAGATTTACACTCTAGTAGCTGTACTTGGATGTTTGAAGAGTCATCACCACTATTACCACTGAGTGGTGCTGGTTACTTCCAGTGACCATAAACAAAATGGGGCACTACTCATGGGGAAAAAAATAGACAGTATATCTTTTTTGTGCTTGTATGCTGCCCATGATGTCATTCTCTTCAGTATGACCTTTGAACTCAGGTTGTCTTACCATGCCAAAGCTTTGATGCCTGAGAGAAAAAAAAAAGTGTTTAGCTTGATAAGGATGATGTTTAGATATAAAGGTGACCTCTAGCTACAAAACAAACAGCCAGGTCACAGACTGGAGTAGACTCTTCTCTCTTGACTCCTCTAAAATTAAGAGGAGATGAAAAACCAGCCAAAACATATTGCATAGATGGCAATAGATCTAAAAAGGTAAAGGTTTACTGAGCATATCTAAGCTGAGATGGCTTGATGAATACAGCATGAGCTGACAGCCTAAGTGGCTTATCTCTCTGTCACTACTGAGTTATCACTGTTAACTCTCTCACTCCATAAAGCTTGTTTCATGAGTTTTCCTCTGTCTTTAATAATGTCGTTATTAATGTTTCAAACTCATTTCAGTTTGAAAACTGAAATCGGGAGTATTTTAGTTTGTCTAGACTTGATCCACTTTCCCTTCATTGATACTAAATTGTACTTGCAGCCCACTAGCACCTTTGTTGAATAACATTTTTTTCTTCTCCTTCTGAAGGTAAGACAGTTTCAAGGGTTATGAAGATCTTTAGTCCAGCACATGAACATATCATCAAAAGTGTTGCTGCTCAATGGCTTTAAGATATCAAATCTGGTAGTAGAGATAGGGAACTGTATGTCTGTTCTGAGATGTCCTAGCAAGGCAACAGCCTTTGGTTATAAGCCAAACTAAAAAAAATGTAGGTGCTCACCAACCTATGTGATACAGTCTTCCTCATGCTACTTCATCCTCCTTCCATAAGTGCTCATAATCTGCTGTATCAGTTGCTAGCAGCCCATCTCAAAGCCCACCTTCCTCTAGATTTAGACTTCAGTTCTTGATTCTTCCACCCACATCTGTGTTAATTTCCCTCCCTCATGCTGAACAAAGAGCAGATCAGGGGCTGTCATTCTGCTCAGCTTAATCTCCAAGCAGAACATGTACAAAAAAATCCTATTTCAGAAACTCACTGATTAGTCAGCAGAACCACTGTCTTGGCAACTGCCAGGCAGAAAACACCTTCATAACTGCACCTGCACCCAACAAGCAATGACTCCAGCCACAAGCAGAACCCGTAAGTCAAGAAACTTCTCAGCCCCAAAAGTAAAGTTTGGGTTCTGGCAGACTCCAGATGGCTCTGGAGTAATTTTTGTCAGCAGCATGTTAAATAGCACCATAAAAGAGGACTGATAAGCTACAGCTCTGCCTGCAGCAGGCTGTGTCAAGCATGCTTTTCTGGGCATCTGAAATTTGGAGCCCCAGTTTCATCTTCAGAAACTCACCAATCACATAACCTCCAGTCCATGTGGACAGTGGAGTATTTGGTAGAGCAGGCTGATGGTTTCTCCAGAGGTCACTTCCAACCCCTACTATTCTATGACTCTATGAACAGCACATTGCATATAGCCTTGCAAATATCCTGGCAAGGTGAAGCATTCAAGTAAATGAGGGATCTTGCCACAGAATTTTTGAGGCATCAAATGGCTGCTCAGTGCATGTACTGTGCTGGCACCAAGAAGTGCCAGATTTCAACACATGCACAGTTTTATAACACAGTTAAGCACAGGCATCATCAACCCCTCTCTTTAAACAGCACATTCATGTTGAATCCTCACAAGGGATTGATGTGCTTTCCTCTTTAATAATGCACAACCTTGTAGCTTGTGCAGTCTCTAGGAAACACTGGCAATCTGCAGTCAGGAGAGGCAATGGATTCTTTGGAGACAGCTGTTTTCACACATTTTCCTGCTCCTGTTTATGTTCCCAGTTCTGCTGTACTGGAAGCTGATACTCTAATGGATATTACGTACATATTGCATAGCATACATGTAATGTATGCACACCATCCCTCTAAAGACACATTTGTGTGTGCATGATATACTATATATAATATAACTTTTTGTGGAGTGGAGTTTTAGTTGAATTCATTGATCTGTGCTGTCAATTGTAAAATAAAAGCACTATTCCACTTACTCACCTGGACACTCATAATACCTCATCTATCAACTTTCCTTTTCAAACAGACCTGACAACTCAATGACCACAGATATATAGGATATGTACAGTTATCTATTGTTCTTTTATGTGGGAATGTACTTCTACATATAAAGTGACAGATCTCCAGTTGATATATTGATTAATAAACCAATAATGCTCTGTTGATGTCACTGAATCTCTCTTGATTTACATCTGTAGAGCATCTGGTCTCTGATATATGATGATGTACACAAGCCACAATAGCTTGGTGCAGCATTAGTTAACATTTTAGGTATAACTACATAAACAGAGTGACAAAACAGGGCAACAAAAGCTGGACACTAAAAAAGATTAGCCTAACTATAGCTACTATAAATTCTGTAGAAGAGCAGCAATGACTTATTTTTTTCATTTTTACTGGTACTTTCATCATTCAATTTGTGAAGTTGATTGACTTACTGTGAGCCCAAGTAGAAGTTCAGAGTGAAAAGAAAATACAGATATTTCACATTCCCCAGACTAGATCCATTGTTTAAAAGAAACCCTCATGTTGCATATCCAGCACTCACTTCAACCAGTGATAGATGAACACTCTGTTACTCATACAGACAGAGATTAAATATTATCTGTTTTGCATTCAGTCCCAGTAATCTCAGGAATGAAATTCCTTTTGGGAACAGAAGATAACACTTCATGAACAGGTTGATTAGAAAAAAGAAAGACAGTGAAACATAGCAGCTGTCTGAAAGCATACAGAGGTTCAGAAGGTTAAAAAGGTTGAGCCACTATTTTCTCACAAATAAGATTATAGATAAAGATAAACAGAAAGCAATTTTCCTCACTATCTGTGGCAGTAAAAGTTAACGCCCTATGAAGTGCCTTGTTGCAATCTCAGAAACCAGGAACCATCCATCTACAAGACCCATAAAAGATTTCAGCAGAGACTGCATGGCCAGAGCTGGGCAGCATTGTAGACATCTTCAAATTGCATAATAGATTAAGGAAGTTAAACAGCAGATTAATAGCACAGCTAAAAGGCAGAATGAACATTTATTTAGGATGTCTTGGCAACCATACTTCAGTGCAACTGTACAATATTAGTGATGAAAGACTTCAAAGAATTTATGTGACAGAGGGGAACAGAACTTGACTAGAAGATATTGGATTAGTAATGACAGAAGCAGCAGTCGGAATTCAGGGACACACAGACTGACTCAATAAACAAAGCAAAACATAAAACCACCTCTGAACATCATGAGTGCTGCCCCAGGTGCTTCTGTCTTGTGCAACAGTTCATTTTATATGAACTTGTGGATTTGAATTATCTACAAGCATCACATCAGTGTCAGGAGCAGGATGGTACCTGGTGGTAGATTCTAAACTAGCATCTCTTGCCCTGCTGGTTGTCTCCACCCTTGGGGAGCACCAGGAAAGTAAAAAATTCTAATTGTTTTATGAGGAAAGACAGAGAGGTCAGTGTACACTATATTAATACATAAAAACAACCACAAACAACAAAGCAGTGGTGGAACTAATGGAGGCTCTAAAACATTCATATCAGCAGCACCAAGCTGAATGATATGAATCTCTCACCTATAGAGACAGGCTTGTTCCTATCCAGATAGAAGCTATCCATGCAAATGTGTTGATGTTCATCCCAACACAACAGAAAAACCAAAATCATACTGAATCTGTTAATGGTGTCCTTAAGGAATGAAAGCTAAATCCAATGGGAAAGGAAGAAACCAATTATAAAACCATTTCCATGAACAAAGCCTAGAGAGTTTATGAGCAGAGTAACTCAAGACCATCCACCCCTGTGAGAATTACAAGTCCATAAATCTGATAAATATTGCAGTTCTCATATTGAAGGTTTCCTGGAAATGGAAGGTAAATGCCAAAAATTCTGAAAATGTAGTTTGGTGGGTGTGATAACTGGGGTGAGGGAGCCTGCCTGTCCAAAAGCTAAGTGAGGTTTATACTACTGGGATATCATAAAAACCTGAGATTTTCCATCATAAAAACCTGAGATTTCCATTGAAACAGGAAAGATTCATTAAAATTTTACCTGACTTGAGGTTATCCTCATCACAGACAGACTGGATTCCGTGCACTTCTGAGCCCTGGAGATGCTTCTCCTCAGGCACCTCACTAGGGGTTGAACAAGGGGGCAATGTCACGAGCATTAGTTCTCTGCCGGCCTCACTCCCACCACGGCAAAATTACTTAGATTAAATTATCACCTCATGGTCATCAGCATCTGAAGGAATATTTCCCTCTGATACGGATGCAGAAGGCGAGTTTAAACCACTCCCTACAAAACTGGAGTGGCTATACATAAGTGAGGGTAGAAATTATGGAATCCATTCGATCAAATGACCTCCTGGAAGATGTACATGGAGTAGAAATAGGCAAACTATGGTTCACTGTTTTATGGTGACCAGGCATCAATGATAACTGTGAAAAAACAAATAAACAAACTAACATTCAAAGCAAGTAATTCAAACTCTTAAAGCCAGGGCAGCAGGGTTCTCTGTAGAGGTCAGGCATAACAGGCAGACACAAGAAAAATGCTTTCACATTTGTAATGGGGAGAAAAGGTCATCATTTCAACAACTTCTATGACCTATGCAAGCTCAGGCAGATGTCTGCTGCCAAAGACCAACCATGGTACTTGACATGAACAGTCTATGAGCGTAGAGACTTTTTGAGCAACCTGGTACATTCACATTTCCCAGTGTCTTAGTAGAGCCAAAAATGATTAATGAAAGCCTGTCAACATATCTAATTCATTAGCTGTGTTCATACCAAAATACAGAACAGTTCCTTGAATTATGACAGGTGTGAGCACAGCCCAAGTGTTGATGTGATGGAAGGCAAGAGTTCATTTGGATGTATTCATGCTGGTGAGACAGGTAATATCATGGGAGCAAACCCCTGACCTTCATGTTTAAACTGGGTTTTAAAGTTTCAAGATTAGTGATGCAAAAGCTGCATGTAAAAAAGGTGCCCTCGCACCTTTCAGACCAAATAAAACAGGCTAGGGCCCAATGCCTGACTTTAATAAGTAGACTAAGTTGTATTACAGAGTTTATATCACACAGATAATTCTCCCACTCCAAGCCCCTGGTCCCAGCACAAGATGTTCAAGGAGACAACAGCTGCTCTGTGTTGGTGTCAAACTGTTCCAGAGTCATCTGTGGGCAACCACCAATTGATGAGGGCCAAAACCATGCTAAAGAGCACACTCATCATTGACAGTGTGGGGAACTGCAGGACTGAGCCATGATGCTGTTTTGTTCATGAGCAGTGAGGTAACTTTAGAGTCACTGCAAGCCTTGACCACATTACAAGGAAATTAGGTTGGAGTTCATTTGCAATATGGTATTTGAGGCCTTTGCATGACGACCATGGGCCAGTGCCAGAAGACTGGAGGAAGTCCAGAGTGTCTTCAGAGACACATCCCACAGGTGTGGGGAGCAGATACTCGACTGCAAAACTGCCCTTTGGTTCTACATTGAAACTCCATAAATCCTGACCTGGGTTATCAGAGTTAGTCAGCTGTTTGGTGGAGCAGAGCCAACCCTTGTTATTTCCTGTTTTTAATGCAATAGGAATTGCTTACGCACACACAGACACATACCCATCCACACCAGCCATGCTTGGTGAAGCAGCTGAGTAATTCAGCATATTCTGGTGTGTTATACTGGAACTCAGACCATTGCAGGGACTCTTGTTATAAACTTTCTGGACAAGGATACAAATACTGACATGAGAGCACCAGTCCTACATGCACTTAACTCACATACATTCCTTTGGATGTATATTTCCACCAAAAAAAAAAAAAAAATCCAAAAAACCCTCCAAAACTTTGCTTCAGATAAGTAGATGGCTATAAATTGATCATAACTATGTATAATATTTTATAACAGCACCAATAATGTCTAGGTGTGAAAGGAACAGGTTATCAGGAAGATGTTTGTTGTTTTTGATCAGAAGCTGGGGTCAGTTGCCTGAATCAAATGCAATGAGGTATTTGTGTCTATAGGACTGAATTTTGCTTTGGGCAGAGTTTTGATTTTATTTAAATCCTTGATTTCAGGATTCTGTAATAGATGCTGCAAATGTAAGTATCAATGGTTATTAAAGTTTCTGCAGCCTCATTTCAGCACTGCTGGAGAAGGGAGCTGCTCACCTGGACTGTACTCCCTTCTTTTCAGGAAAAAACAAAATTATATTTTCTTATGATCATTGACATCATAAGTGGAGTTCCAATTTGGGTAAGTTGTCTAGGAATGCAGAGAACAAAAAACCAGTCATCTGAACCAAGTGCAGCAGAAAACATACTTTAGATAACTCAGGAGATAACATCCTGCACAGAAGCAATCTCCTGCTAAGGTGCCATTGGTGCCAGTTCACCATTTGCATTTCAGTCACCATTTCTTTCAGGAAACACTCTGTTCCTGAAAAATGGAAAGGACTCAGTTTAATGATTAACCATCAAAATAGATTCCCACTTTATAATCTCCTAGGGAAAGGGCAAATCACTTTGACCAGTATACATTCAAACCAGCTCATTTAAAGAGAAGAGAATATAATCACCAGGGTCTCTCCCAGCTGCCATAGAAAAAGCAAACTGGAATATTTTATAGAAATCCTCTGTTGTGTTAGAAATCCCTCTGCCCTCTGAATCTCGGGGTGTATCCCTGCCTACAAAACAGCAGCTCTTTGCCTCCAGCCATTTCGCTTCATAGTTCTTTCAGTACTGGGAAACTTTGCCTGGTGAGATTGGTTTTCCTCCTCTATGACAATTTGATATAGGACTGTTTTTTTATGCATCTTTATTTCAATAAATAAAGTTGATTGTTGCTGTGTTTGCTTTTCTGGTTTCAGTATTTTTACAGTGTATAACAGATGGAGCTGCTAGCAACACAGAGATAAGGTTACTTAACGTTTTCCATGATAAGTCTCTGTTTTCAGTTGCTTATATCTCATTTTATCCACTTGAGCTAAAGCATTTCATGCTTGCTACTTGCCTCAGATGATTGATTTTTTTCTCCCTGATTTTCAGTGAAAACTATCCTGTTACTTCCAAGAATCAAAAAAGAAATAAATATATTTCCTAACGTTAATTTCCTTTTTTTCTAAGGTCTTGGCATTTGGGATGACAGTGTTGAACTTTGGTAGGAAGGTTGTGGTGGAGTGAATTAAATTAAGAAGTTCACAACTTTTAATCCACAAGCCAATCTCACAAACAACAAAACCACTGTGAACAAAGCACAGACCTTCCTGCTCAAAACCACTGGATTTTGAGCCCTTTGTTTTTAGAACAATTCATTTAAAGACAAAAGATCTTTGGAATTAATATGACCACAGAAAATACAAACCAGAAATTGCAATATCCTGCCTCAGGAAGTTGTAGATAATATAGATTCAAACACACACAAATACTCATGGAGCAGATACGCAGCCTTATTTTATAAAGACATGCTGCCATGAACAAAACATTTCAGGCAAAATGCTACCACCGCTGAAATAGTGGGAATATTTTCCTGTTGAGTTTGCTGGGAAATTTATTGTTTCCTTGGTGAAGCTCCCCACAACCTTACATTTTAAGTAAAGTTATGCAGCTCAGGCTGCTCCTACGCAGCAAATACAGCTTTGGCCTCCCCTACTACCACGCCCTCTGCACACACAGCCGTGCAGCATCAGCTCCTGCTCTTTGCTCAGTCATATCCAGGCCCAGACAGGCACTTGGATGTTTGAGAATTACTCACTGCAGAAGCAGCTGTTTTCCACGCTGCTCTCCTGAACACCTCTGGCACTGTCTGGTGAGGAAGCCTCCCTCGGCTGGCAGCACTTTGTCCCCGAGCAGCACACACCGTGACAGTGCCTGGGACATTAGCTGGGTATGATGTATATTTCTCTTGGAAATGAAGATCTCCCCGGGGAATGGAAGCTTTAATAATGCCTTCAAAAAAAGTAAACTAATCAATTAAGATTTGTCAAGCAATTATTCTAAGAATTGGTCAACAAACTGAAATTAATCAATTAAAATAATTAGCCTTACAGTTTGTGTCTGGCTAATTATATAAACATTTACCATGCACATTTTCAAGCTACACTTAACTAGCTTCCACACAGAAACTCCCCTGGTGTAAGAGATGGTACCACAAATTACAGAGTTCACATGCTTAATATATGTCAATATATTTTCAAGGACATTTACATAATATATGCAAATGTATTGAAGAGTCTTAGATGTTGTAAATTTTAATCCAATCTTTAACATCCAAATCATATACAGCAGTATGTGTTGTGGGTGTTGGCTTGGGTTTTTAAAACTGACCAGCTCCTCCACCAGTTTAACTAAATTAGTGAGGTTTCTGAAATATGCTTCACACGGGGCCCTGCTCTGGGACTGCTCAGGCACTGGAGCACAGGCAGAATGCAGCTTGATTATTAAATGGAGTGGTTCACTGGGAACACAGTAAGATTAGAAATCCACAGTCCTCACTGCTTGCCATTTACCTTCCACTTAGAAACCGAGGTGTTGGTCTTAGCCTATAAAATATTGGATGATTTGGGCTTGGTCAGAAGGGACAGTGTTATTCTTCTCTTGATAAACAGTTAGAGTAATGCCCAGAGACCAAGTGAAATGCACAGTATTAATTATATTATTTGAACTAAAAGGACTCCTGGCCTCCAGGCAGGCTACCATGCTTCTAAGCTGTCATATTCAAAAAGCTGCTGTAAAATACATTGTATTAGCACATATATTTTTCATTTCTTTAGAGCTTGAGTATTAGAGTTCAAGGTTTGACTTTCCAGCACTAAGCCAGCCCTCAGTAGCAAAGTTATGGCACAAGTCATAGAATTACAGAACCATAGAATCTGGGCTCAGCTACACACACAGGACCAGCCATGACTTCCAGCATTTTCATCTTACACAGCATCAGTCACAGATTCCTTATTGCACAAAGTTATTTTCCTTATCATATCTGCCACAGATGATAAAACTAAACAAATGGGTGAATATAATTCATTCAGTGGTTTATGAACCTGCAGTCCCCTAGAGACAGTAGGATATGGTAATTCAAACTGCAGTCCTGCGAAAATGGAGAGGCAAAAACCAACACAAGATCACAGTCCTACCAGAGTTACAAAGATTTATTCCAGGAAGCTGAAACGTGCTCTGGGACTGGTGTTGCTTCCCTCCTTTCTGGGTTTGTTACTGTAAAACATTTACCTACAACCATCTAAACAAGGCACCATGATTTCAAGGGAATTAACTCATGCACCAGCTCAGGCTGGAAATGGATAAGGGTTTATTTAGGGTTTTGGAAGGTTTTGACATGTAAAGGTCAATGATCCCTTTTAATGGAAAAGCCTAATTTGCCCCTTGGAAAATTACAATGATGTATATACAGCACCGAAATCTCATCACTGCGTGGTTCCACCTGCTTTGGGTTGCACTTTAATGTAAAAGAGCAATCCAAAAATATCAGGTGGTTTGTTGTCCAGCTGAGATCACCATTAGCTTAGAGTTGACTTTGCACAAAAGCAGTGAGAGCAAGGACAGCTGCATTATATGGATGCGATTCCATTCTGGACTTTTTGTGTAAAAAAAGGGCCAAAGAAGAGGGAGACTGTCCCACAGTGCTCAGACAGAAATCACACAAGCTGTGAAGTGCTAAGAAAGGGAGCTAAGTGTGTAACTGTCTTGAGAACATCAGGAATACCCAGACTGGCACAGAGGACTAATGCCTTTCAGGATTAGTTTTTAAACACACAATGATGCAAATGTTTATTTATCCGCAGAGTAGCAGATTGTTAGTTTTGTGAACGCCAAAATATGCTTTGGCTGCAATCTGATGACAAAGCCTTGTCTGAGAGATACTGATCAGTCTGGGGAGCTGAAGTGACACAGAAGAGATTTAAAAATCAAGGGGTTCTGTTCTCTGAGGCATGCACAAAGTATTCATTAACTGGTACCAGCACATAATTCACTCCGTCCCACAGGAAAATATATTTTGAGGAAACTGATATATTGGTTACCCTGCCCCTAGAAAAAGGGCTCAAAACTGCCTGAACAGTTTGAGTACATTTTCTGAGTACAGATTCAGGTTCTAGGAGGCAGTTCAGAGTGTGCATCTTTAACTGCACAGTTGCAAAAGCAGCACAGCTTACCTCACCTGCACATCTGTATGTTTTACACCCTAACACCTGCATTTAGCCTATGAGACAGGTTTCTGCAAAACTAAGGTGGTGTTGTGAGACTACAGTGGCCCTGCCAAGCTGAGTGCAAGTTCTTTCCAGGATGGAGCACCTCACACTATGTTTAGCCAAAGCCAGGTGGAAATGCAGCTGATGCACAGCACAGATCATTACCCACTAGGCCTCCCTCTGCTCCACCTTTCTGCTGCTGCAGATACTGCTGAAGAAGGCTCTGCCACCCCTTCATACTCCAGAGTATTGAAAGGGTGTATTCTGCAATTATACTTGGCATAGTCCCCGCAAGTATGCCAGCGAATTTATGGTTCATCACCAAGGCTGAATTACCAGCATACATTCCCCAAAGGTGCCATGAACAGGTTTCCTATTTGAGTTTTGCCATTGTTTAAAAGACCAAGAGATTTCCCCATGTGCTGAGGAGCAGTTCTGCAGCTGACAGCAGACTGGAGAGCAGGAAGGAATGTAGTGACATGGCAGAAAAATGGCTGAAAATAAACTTTTGCTGTCAGCATGCCTTTAGCCTAGGCATCTTTGATTATTCCACCTCTGTTTTAAAAAGTCATCATACCTTCTTTAATAGGAAACAGCTACTTACAAAACCTCAAACTGTTATTAGCTTTAATAATATGTTATCATAATGGAAAACACCAACCACAAAAATGTGTTAGATATTGATGATTAATGTACCATAAAATGGCAAAACTTAAAGTTATCAAATACATGACATTAGTTATAGTGTTATCTGTTCAAAATGATTGTTAATCAAGAATCTCCACATTCTCATAGCTAAGTAGTCCCCATCATCACACTGCAATAGAAAGAAGAATGTTTGAGGAGTCCAAATCCAGCTGCTGGAGATGAGATGGGGTAGGGAGAACTGGTGTGCATAGAAAACTCTTTATACATAGCTTCATCATTAAAATTTCCCTAGCATGAGCAGAAAAGTTATTAAATTCCCAATAAAAAATGTTTAAATGTCATTAAAAAGTTTCAGTTCTATCATAATTCTCCTTAATGGTAAAAATTTCAGTGCTGGTTCTCAGTCCTGAAATTGCATTTTCAAAGAACCCTGTGCTTTAAGTCTCAAATTGCCTAATTACCATATTTATTGCTGGATTCTGTTTTCTAATCCCTGATGACTTTGTCAGATATATTTATGTTCCCTTCATTTTACTCTCATGCAAGAAGGAGTTAGGAAGGATGGCGTGTTGCAACCTGAGTCAAATATGTGGCAGTTATCACACAACACTAATACCTGTCCAGCTACCCAGTGTGACAGACTCTGCACACTGTACACACACTGTACACACACTGTACACACACTTCACACACATTTCACACACACTACACATGCTGTACACACGCTGTACACACGCTGTACACACGCTGTACACACACTGCACACACTGCACACACTGTACACACACTGCACACACACTGTACACACTGCAAACACTCTACACCCTCCTATGAAAAATCAGAGCTGTTATCTTCTACTTAACACTTATGCACGTTGTACATGTGGGATGGTCATTATAACTGATGTAAATTAAACCTCAAGAGTAAACCATCCAGTCTCAAGTTGACAGCACCAAAAGCACTTTTATTTCAGTTGAAGATTTGAAGAACAATTCTTCTACTTCTCAGCTTCCTTTAATTAAAGCATTGCCACAAAACGTGTAATTCAAGGGAAGAGACAAGATAAAATATTAATAAAAGCAAGCAGCCACGCAGTCCAAGAGGAGTAGAATCTTTAAAATGTTCAAAGAAATGCTTTAGTTTTATTTAGCTCCTGTAAATTTAGGAAAGGAAGAAGGAGAGGTGGAATTCAGTGCTTGTTCTTTAAATTAAGATCTCATTAAACTACAGCTCTCCCTTACAACTGAGTGTATAAAAATTCCACTATAACATTACACATTTATTGTCCTTTCATAGATTAATTAGATTTAATCAGCAACCCCCACCTGGGCAACTTTTCCAGCTTCTAACATTGCCAGCAAAACCCACAGTCTGAAAGGTTGACTGTTTTTCCCAACTTGTAACTAAGTGACTGTGGAGATCCTGATATTTCTCCCCATCACATATTGATAATAAAATTCAAGATCATGGAACTTTTGCAAAGTAAATTTTGAAAAGGTTGACAGCCAGCCTTAATCAAGCAAGTCTGGTTTCAACTTTATCATCATCATTTTAAAACACAAGACATTAGCTATATCACTTTGACCATGAAAGAAATAATAATAATAATAATAATAATAATAATGATGTATCATTTTAGAAGTTTTAATATGCATCTTTGAAACAAATCACTACTTGAAAATTACCCTTTCTCTTCAACAATGGCAGGATTTGGGGTCATAAAAAGATACCTCAAGGGGACTCCAAACATATCTGGCTGTTAAAAGCTACCCTACTGCCATCACAAATGAACAGAGTTTGAAGATCACATTATGAAACTAGTGGCCATTACAGACTACAACATGTTGGCAGTGACACTTAGTAAAAAATAAATTTACTAAGACAAAAATAAAGCCCATCACTTATTCATATTGAAATACTAATTCTGTGAGATTGAGGGATGTTAAAAACTACTGTAGACATTACAATCAACAGATTTAGTGCTGAAGAAATAGAGCAGGTCTCTCACACTGTAGGTTTCATTTCTAACTCTTATTTCAGTAGAGAAGATCTTTAAAAACTAGAAGAAAAGTCAAGCTGAGGTATTTAAATATAATTAATTAATTAATTCCCAAATATTCTGAATTTTGAGTTGGTCTCATGGAGCTGAAGGATAAGGTCTGGTGTAGGAACAGTGCTGCCCCTAAAGCTGGCAGTGATCAGAATAAGGTGGTTACCTTCTTTAATTAAAGATTTATATGAACAGAAATGTGCTTCTAATAATTACTGAATTAGAAACTATTATATCAGAGAACACTTCTAAAAATAATAGAAAAATTGAAGACAAAGTATGAACTGTAGGAACATTTAAAAAAAAAAACTTCTCTTGGATCTAAGTGACTTTTTTTTCTTGCTTCTATTCCAGCAGAAATTTCCTTCATGCAGCCATTTAAATGTCTTCAAATGTTAATCAAATGTACGTGAACATAATAAATGTTCATTTTTGTTTCAAAACCACTGAAAGCTGTGGGTACCTTTTAGATATGTTTTGGAAGCACACTTTAAAGAATGCAATAATGGAAAGAATCTAAGTCCCTATTGTACAAAAAAGAAGCTAACTGGCATTGGTTGATCATTAGATAAAAATATTTGAATGCATCCTGTCCAGAATGTAATGATATGAATCACACATTGTCTTCAAGAGATCAAATCTGCTCCTGTTTCTCAAGGACAGTAAAATGACAGAGCTCAAGAAGAGCAATGTTCTTGTTTCATGTATCAGGGAAATATCTAGCACAAAAGTAGAAAATAGTTCCTCCTGGAAAGGACAATCCCTAATAAAATAATGGATGAGTTGATAACTACAGTTTCAAACACCTTTTTGATTTCCAGCAGTTTAGGCATTTGTTGCTCTCTGGGTTTTCTGACAATGTTATAGATATAGATATCATATGATATATAAGATATAGTATTGATATGGAGTCACTAATTTCAGGAGCTGCACTTAAAGTATGACAACAGCTTCACACAGTTTCACTGTGTACAACTTGTCTGCTTACTGAAAAAAAACCCCTAAATCCAGGTTTATGTCCAGAAAACAGGAATTAAAACACATGGACAAAAGTAATTAAACATGTCTAGTGTATGAAACTAGATTGTTTTCTACTGTGCCAAGAAAGCAGGGGGATTTATTTTATACAGGTTTGAAAAGTCAAAAAGATTAGAAGTTAACCTGGGGACAGCTTCAGCAAATGAGGTGTCATGTAAAATTCTGACAACAGATAATTGCTGACCAGCCAGCAAACAAGAACAGGGATGTCCTGACTCTCTCATGAGTGAAGCTCCCCCAGCATTTCCATAAGCGAAGGCAGGTTAATTGTAGTCCCTCTGATTAGCTTCACCTATGACTTCACTTCTCAGCAACCTCAGCTAAAACACACTTCTAACTCCAGTGATGTTTTTTAAAGTTGACAGGACTTCAGTGTATTCAGCATGAGAGTGTTTTCATTTAACAGACACCACTTTCCATCTCTGATGAGGTAATTTCAGTGGGATCCTCTCAGTGTTGGTCTTATGGGTTTCCTTCATACTTCATAAGGACCTTGGAGGATGTAGTTAAGAGCAGCTTGCAAAGTGGATTGGAATCTATGGTTGAAAGCTCTGTTTTGAATTATTATTAGAATAAGAAAAATAGTCTAGATGGCCAAGGTAAAGTACCTAAAACTGCATCTTGCTATCAAAAAGAGAGGTTATAGAAGCTACACAAACAATAACTGAAATGATTAAAGCTATAAATAAAGCTGGAGAGGGAAAAAGAAAAATCTGTAATCATGATAGCACACAAAGCCAATTTGTAGTCATCTGATGTTAGATGCCTAAGGCAGGACAGAGGTCTCCTGAGGCTCCCTGTGTGGTCAATGGCAAGAGAGGGCAGTTCAGCCAAGAGCTCAATTTACATGTCTAAATAAGCCTGGAAAGGCAAGAACTCCTCTTCCTCACCTGACTGCTCACACAGACAAGGAAGAAAGCTTTCAGATTTAAACATCTCAGTTGCATGCTTCAAGTCATGCAGTGGAGATCCCACAAAGACTCCAGTCACTGGAAGAGTCTGGCTGTACTGTAAATGATACAAGAATGTATGGAACAACTCTTTCTCAGGACAGCAGCCAGAGCAGAGAAAAAGAGGACACGATGGAAATGGGAGAACAGAAGCAGTGGTCCCAGCAGGTACACACACCTGGCATGGCTTCACAGGTAGCTGCCACTCTGTGCCCCATTGTAGGAAAGAGTCCCTGAATTAAAGGTTTTGTCACTAACATGTCTGAGTTTTTCTCTCAAGGCAAGCAGAGGTGACTTTTCCATTTGCAGAGCTCTCCACCTCCTATTCAATTAACAACAACAACAACAAAACAGAGGAGGATCGGGTGGATTTTTTAATCCTGTTATATTGCTATTGCAGTAGCTAGGGGAGTACTCAAATACCTCTCTGCAGAGGCAAATAGTCCCACTGTCTGTGACAGAGCACAGAATTGAACCAAGGTCTCTGAAATAAGAGAATGTCTCACTTATCAGAGGGCGGACATTAATCCTATTACCTTTTGCTTATAAAGGAAGAAATCTCTCATGCAAGCAAAATTTCTTAGTGCAGCCATGTAAGTAGAATAGGGCAGCAACATGGAGGCATGGGATAAACACTGGGTAAAGTTTTGGGCCCCTCACTACATGAAAGACGTTGAGGTGATGGGGCAGGTCCACAACAGGGCAATGACGCTGGCAAAGAGCCTGGAAACAAGTCATACAAAGATCAGCGCAGGAAACAGGTTGTTTAGCCTGGAGAAAAGGTTTCAGGGGAGACTTTATCACTCTCTACAACTACCTGAAAGGAGGTTGTAGCAAGGTGAGGATCAGTCTGTTCTCTCAAGTAACAAATGGCAGGACAAGAGGAAACAGCCTCAAGTTGTGCCAGGGGAGGTTTAGAAGAAAAGTTTCTCTGCCAAAAGGGTTATCATGCACTGGAACAGGCTGCCCAGCAAGTGGCTGAGTCAGCATCCCTGGAGGTATCACATGGTTTAGTGGTGGACTTGGCAGTCTTAGGGTAACCGTCAGAATTGATGATCATATTTTCAGAATTTTTCTGTTGCTACTTAACCCACAGACAATAGTGTTTCCTCAAGAAACACTAATTAAAACAGTCATGAACATTTTCTCAAGACTTCATCTGAAATAGCTACAAGACTTCAGGCACAAGCAGAGTGCTTGCACATAGATATATATGCATATACACTGCTTTAATGCTTGCTTTGTGCAGGAAATTACTTGTCAGGATATTAAAATCTACCCTATTTTCAAAATGCGTGTTGCAGCTTTTTGCTGAGTCAAAACATCTAGACCTTCCTCAAGTCAAGCTTTTGATTATTACTTTCCCTATTGATATTTAATCTTCCCAGTGCTACTATAGATCATCCTAAGACTTGTTCTTTAACCAAAAGGGTTGACTGTACCTCAAATCCCAGCAGAGAATAATTATAAGAAGCCCAAATCCTTGTAATAAACACTTATCTTTTCCTTAAATCGTAATCTGTAGCTAATTTTGGGACACAGGCTGAAAGATAAAGTGAAAAAAGCATAAAAAGATCATTTTACACATTCCCATAATCACACTTTTTTTAAAAAAAGACCATAATTTACACTAAATGATCTATACCATGCAAATAAGAAATATTATACACATATTAGTGAAAAGACCATAATTAGTTGACAGTCAATTTGATGATCTTTTTAGTCTTGTTAAATTAAGCAGGCTAGTTATGTAGCTATTGAGATAGGCTGTAACTTTTGCAGTTTTTAAAGTTGCTCCTCTTTTCCTGGCACTATGTTGTCTGTACATTTGGACTGTGTAGAATGAAGTACTAAGAGTTTATTATAATAGTTACCTGTCAGCTTGAAACTCAAGAAGACATCAGATTTCTAAATAAACATGTTTCCCAGCATGAGGTTACATGAATGATGCATTAAACAATCAGTGAAGGGGTAATTGCCCTTCAACTTCTTTGCTATTTCTTCCTGTACTAGCATAATTCCTCAGGCTGTGCCTGTGCAAGGCCTTTTGGTGTCCAACAGTTAGTCAGACTGAGGAACAGATCTTCCTGGAAAACAACCCAAGAAAAAATGTTTTAGCTTTCAGCTGGCTTAGTTTCCCAATATGGCTCACAAGACAACTGTGCAAAGATTTGCTTTAGCACAGCACAAGAAGAACAAGCAGGCAAAGCAACAGAGACAGCAATTGCAGATGCCTGTTTAAGCAGCCTGCCTTCCTAGGTTCTTTGGTTTTATTTTCTCTTTGAAAATATTCCCCAAGCACACAGAAATTTTGGACATCTTTTCTATTGGACACTATGATTTAGACATCTCTGATTTGATCTCAAGCAATTAGCCCCTTCACTTTCATAGAGTCCAAGTCCCAAGAGATGCCCCCCAGTGCAGCAGTTTAAATAAGGTCAACTCATTGTCTAGACAGGATGCCAAGAGCAGGGCCCTCGCCTTTTGTTCTATAAACCTACTTACACATTTTCTGGATTGATGATCACCAAGAGGTTTGAGGTTTTTTAATTATCCACTGAATCCCAGCCAGCAAAAAATGTGCTAACTTTTGAAGCATATTCCTTTACGTGTGAATTTAGTTAATTTGTGCATTTGCTTTTAAATTAGTCATTATGTAAATTCCCCTGATACCTTAAGCAGAATAAGCTCTGCTATGCTTAACTTGAAACTGTTTTGTGAGACTCAGGAAATGGAGCAATCATAAAAGAATACCCACGAGAGTGTGTCTGGTGAAGGGGTAACCAATATGTTTTAGGCTTTGTTTTTAAATAATAACCAGCCACTAATACACAGTCATAATTTCTCTCTGATCTTATGAGCTGTTGTCTTTGATAGCAAGGCACTGAAATTCAATCAAAACCCCATAAATCATCATTTTAAAGAGAAAGCCAAGGTACCACATGGAAGAATATTCTTTTCCATGCACTGTACAACCTTGTGTTGCTTTTATGCATTGCTTGTTCAGGGGAACTCTCTATTAAGTCAGGGTATTTTCTTTTCACTGAACTGGAAAACAGAATAACATCTTGAAAATAAAAATGCTTGATAAATTCTTATTTTTTTTTTTTTCCTTAGCACAAAAGCTGTAGGTAAAGCTAAGTACCTGCAGTTCACTGAAGTTGGTGGACTACCTATGTCCTTACAGATCAGCTTGTGTTCAAATCTTTTGCTTGAATAAAGTCAGTAATCATCCTCTTTCAAATTTAAGTCCTGCTTTTGTGAAACTTGATTCCTGTGAGCAGAGGTGGCTCCACTGAAGCTGAGGGTGGTGCTGGACCTACATCCTGAGCTCTGCTGTGCCTGTCATGCAGGGAGGGCAGGGGGACAGTGCCTGACCGCCTCTGAAGGCCATTTTTTCCTAGTTCTCTTGAACCAGATCAAAACAGGATTTGGCTCCTCTGAGTGAGCTGATGACCAGTACTGGGAATTGGCAGGAATCATCCCTTACAGACTGCTACATCCAGTGGATCCCTACAGCAATCTCTAACTCTTTTTTAGACATACATTAACCCTCTAAAAAGCTCTGTGGTTCAAAAACTTCTCTGAAAATCTCACATTTCCAAACTTTTACTCTTCTCATTAGAACCATTTGGGTGGTTTAAAAGAAGAGGGTGAGAGGGGTGATTTTCTAGTGCTCCGTAAGAATATTCTGTCACAACAGTTAGAGAGGCAATTAAACCAACTGTATTTATAAGTATACACCACAGAATTCTTTATCAAAAGAATTTTCTTTTGGTGGCCTTTACAGGACTCTCTATTTGCCTGGAATGTGAATCTGGTACAGACAAAAAAATACACATATGTAAAAACTTCCAAATTAAGCAGTCTTAGAATGCAGTAGTAAAAGATATTTATAAACAACAGACTGTTGATATCAAGAAAAAATCAAGAAAATTTTCATGTGTAATGTAAATTAGGTTGTTGCTTCCAGGGTTAATGAGTTGGAGACTGCTTTCTCTCTAGGAAGAGAACACTGAAAGAATTTGGGCTACGTTTCTTGCATCACTTGTCCTGATCCCAGCTTCCCTGGACCTCCCAAAGGCATCCCTTGGCAGGGACTCTGCCATTTCCTTTCCTGTTGCCCGCTGTCTTTCTGGTAACAGCAGCTTATGAAATAACCACCTGTGTTGTTTTTATCAGAAAAAAAAATAAATAAATCCTCTAGCAAGATCCACACACAGAGGAGGTAGAGAGAGCCCTGAATAGCTGAAACTCACTGGCAAAGGCTACAGGTGTTACAGACAGGGACAGAAACCCAGGTTTGTGGCACTGTGATGGTCACAGTTACAGACAGCAGGGTAGTACAGAAACTGCCTACCCCTTGGGACTGGACTGCTGGTCAAGTGTAAAAGAGTTTTTAAGGTGCAATTCAAGGAGAAAGATATTTCTTTCTTCTGACATGTCTGCTCCTCACCCTGCACACCTTGCCTTCTCTCAGTGCAGTATCTTTTTAATTTCCATGAAGAATATTTGCAAAATTTCTACAAGAGATTTTGGAAACCAAAGGAACTGCCATACTGTTCTATGGTGTCTTCTGTTACTTGATTGTCATGGTATTCATTCAATTCAAATGAGGCAAACCTTGTAAGGCATCTTAATAGGGCCCCAGAAAACCTCAGTTTCAGAGCTGAGACAGCAACTAAGGGTGTTCTTAAGGGTGTCCTGTTTTGAGTGGGCTAGTGGGCTGCCCTGACACTAAATGGTGACAAAGGGCAAATCAATAGAGCCCCCCCCCCCAAACATTCCTCCTCCTCCATCTCTCCCCACAGCTCTGCTGATAATCAACTGCAATTATTCCATTAATGAAGGGCTGTGATGTAAGGACAAGTGACTGCATAGGCAAGGAGAAGCGTCCTGCAGGGAACAGGGGTATATGGGAGCAGGGCTCTGGGAATTTTCCCCAGTAATGTTCCTGCATTTCCTGACTGTGGAGCTCACCATCTCCAGTGTCAAATACCAAATCAATCTCTGAAGATACAACCATGATGAAGAAAATACAGAATAAAGACTGCAACTGAGACATGGAGTTTTCAAACAAGCTGTTTATGGATGGTGGGAAAATCCTTTTGATACTGTTGCCTTGAAGGCATTTAAAACTAGGAGAATGAAGTCTGAAATCTCTTTCTCTAGAGCACGAGTCCTATGAAGAGAAGCTGAGAGGAACTGGTGCTGTTTACCATTGAGAAAAGGAGGCTCAGGAGAGACCTTATTGGTCTACAACTACTTGAAAGGAGGTTGTAGTGAGGTGGAGGTCAGTCTCTTGTCCCAAGTAATGAGCAACAGGGATAAGAGGAAATGGCCTAAAGTTGTGCCAAGGGAGGTTTAGATTGGATATTAGGAAAAATGTCTCCACCAAAAGGGTTATCAAGCCCTGGAATTGGCTGTTGAGGGAACTGGTTGAGTCACCCTCCTGGAGATACTTGAGAGTGTAGATGTGTCAGGGACATGGTCTAGTGGTGGACTTGGCAGTGTTAATGATTGAATTCAATGCTCTTGAAGGTCCTTTCAAACCTCAATGATTCTTTAATTCAATGTTTCTTTATGGCAGAGCCCAGTTGGAGGTCTACAGTCTTAATCCAGACTGCAGGATTCTATCTGACCTTAGATCACAAAGGGGGATCAAAACCTTCTTCCTTCTACATAAAATGGGTCAGAGACAAATCAAGAAGACACTGAACAGCAACCACTTTACCAAGTACTCCCTACATAGTTAAAATAAGATGCTACATTATCAGCCTCTCAGTGCAGACTGATGCTAATGTTTGCTGTCTGGCTAGAGAGGTGACAGGAGGATGGAAGCTGCACGTCCAAGAGGCTGTCAGTGGAGCACTGATGCTAAGCAGGAGAGAAAATGCACAAGTCCAAAGCAATCTGAGAAACAGAGCTGTCAGACTGTGGACAAGCAGTCCTTGCAGCTCCAAGAGATTACATTTACCAGGATGAAGGTGATATAATCCTCCTCCTCTTGTTTTTTTTTCCTGACCTTGGAAAGGCACAATTAGGTAAATAACCTTGAGGCAGAATGAAGCAACATTCTTTATTTCTGCTTCCTATCTGCAGCAGAGGGAGGACAGTATTTTACAGAAACAATTTGGCATCAGTGCCTGAGACCCCAATGGCTTGCAATAGAAACTGCCAAAAAGTGAGACAATATTTCTTTTCAAAGTCTTATTTTTCAGAGCTCTTCCCTGCACTGAAGTGGAATAATTTGGATGAAAACTTCATTTAAGTCCACAAAGTAACTAACAGTCAGAAGGTATCAAATCACAGAGCAAATTGTTCTCTTCTATCAGCAAATGAGGAACTCCTCTTGCATAACAGAAATAAAAAAAAAAAAAAAAAAAGAAAGATTTTGTCTAATTTACAATACTCTGTCATGGGTTTGAGGAAAGATTATTCCTGTCCCACTAGGACCTAACTTGGGAAGCTCACATGGCTGTGCAGTTACCTTATAGCCAGAGCTCAAAGATGACAGAGAAGAGACATCTATCAAATCTGGCCCTACTGGGTAGTTTTCATTTACAGACATAACCACACACCAAGTGTGTGGGAATTTATCATAGAGATTGTTAACCAATTAATCATTTAAGATGCATAAGATTTTTCATCCATTCCAGTGAGGCTCATCTTGGAGGCTATGTTCATACTGCCCTTTCCCTGGTGACACTCATCCACCAAGATCTGACTCTATTAGTCCACCTTCTATAAGCTGCCAGAGACACACCAGATGGTGGATTCTCATTCTGTACATGAAAAGTGCTGCTTTCTGGGAGAGGGGACATGTTTCTGAAGGTTTTTGGATGGCCCTAGCACAATCCAGTTTTGGATACTGACAATTTTGCTAGCTGCTACAACCCATAATACTAACCATAATTTTGAGGCTGGTTGTGATAGGTCTAATATCCATCCCCAGAGAGTGCCTGTGAGGCCCCATGAATGGCTACACAGCTATAGAAAGCTCCACAGTGCTCAAGAAACCTATTAGTGGCAAATGTGAACAAATTGGCAGTTTCGACTTGATTTTCCAGCCTGTTAGAAGAACAAGCTCGTTAGAGTAGAATTTCCTCCAAATATGTAAAAACTGATGGTTTGAAACTAAGCTGTTTTCTCAGACAGCCTAGCAGCTTGTTACAGTGCAGCATGATTCAGTGCTGGGGCATCTTCTGTACCTCAAGTGCTGCCTAAGCAACCAGCAGAGCTTCTGACAGCAGCCAGTCTGAGTGGCACCCTCAGTCCAGCACTGCAGCAGTTGTGCTTCTAGCAGCTCCCTGCCAGGCTGAAAGCACCTGATGAAGCAACGGAGTTGCCTCCTACAACCCCTTCCCAACTGTTATGGGGATTTGCCAATTGATTCATTGCCACCAACACTCTGGAAAACTTTGCAGTCACTGCCCCAGAGGGTAGGACTGTGCTGTGATCCAAGTGTTCCAGGTAGGAAAGTAGGCCACAAGAAGGGCTGCCTCTAAGAAGATGATCTACCCAAGAAGGGAGAGTAAACCCAAGTCCTGATTTAGTCACCCTCTCATTAGGGCAATTTTCCTAATAAACCATTCCAGCCTCATTGTTCCCAATTGCTTTGACAGCATCTGGAGCCATTGGCATCAACTTTTGTGTTAAGGGATGAAGCACAATGGTATAGGGAGCAATGTATTGTGCTTACAGAGGTGCTTTATCACAATGAGCCTTGCCTTTCGTGCTCATTTCCATTGCAAAGTGATTAGAACAGACACCAACACTTGCAAGTATGTGCTGGGTCAGAATACCAGCTTCAAACATTGCATGGCATTGTCTCTAAGTGGGTCAGTTCATAAAATATTGTCTGTTCATAAAATATTGTCTGTTCAAATGATGTCCATTCTATAGCAAGAAAGAGGTGGGAAATGCAGTAGTAATTGAAAAAATCTGGTATTAAATGTCTGGAATCTGGTACATGTTCAAAAGAACATTTCAGTGCTCCATTAATAATGCTTCTGGGACACAGGACATTTGCAAAATATTGCTCCTAAAGATTATGCTCTCAAGTCACACAAAAAAAAAAAAGATAAATAATAGGATTGTTAAGAAACTTTTGTGTCTTTGGGTTTTGGGACATTTTTATTTGTACTTTTCCTTTATCTCATTTTGCCTGAGAAGGGGCCTTTGGGTGCATCCCTACCTCAGATGCCTATTCAGTGTGCTAATGAGAAAAGGAATTCTGCAGAACACATTGAGCAACGGCAAAGCATTAACTATTGCTCCACTTCCATGTATTCTTTAATAGCAGACATTCTAATTCAGCAGCAGAATATTTTACTGACCTTTCCACTTATTTCTAGTTCACTGGTGTGTCTGGAGCTATCTTGTCACTTTGGAATTAATTTTTGTTTTAGACTAAGTGATTGCTTGGAAGCAACAAGCCCTGCTGGAATGTCAGGCAGAGACTCCACTCTGGACACACTGAAATGGACCCCACAGCCATTGGGGAGTTGGAAAGGGGCAAAAATTTGTGTGGAGGAAGTGACCCATGAGACAAAGGGAGCTGGGCTCCTGCAGCCTGGCCCAGCTGATCCAGCAGGCAGTGGTTCAGTGCTGCTGTCTCCCTTAGTACTGAAGCCTCCAGGGTGCAGAGGCTGGTCCATGTACCAAGTCTGCACTGAGAACACAGGATGGTATTTTCTACCCTGGCACAATAGGAATTAAAATTTTCCTTGATGTGTCTTTCTGAGCACCCAGAAGCCTTGGGTCTCAAAATGAGGTAGGCTATGAGAGGGATGAGGGCAGATTTCCCAGAGAGGGCACCATGAAACAGAAGATATTCTTCAAGGTTTTTTTCACTTCATGGGAGTCTGCCTTTCCTCCTCGCCTTGAGAAGAAAAACACTTTGGTAAATTAAAAACTAGTTAAACTCTCCTGCTCAGTGGTGTCTTTCAGAGACAAGTGATAAAATTCTATATTAACTGCAGGCATGAACAGACTCCGTTTAGCCCCACATCCCACATATACTCATCTTTCTCTCTGCCTTTCATTCTCTGCCAGTGATGCTATGCAGAAACCCAGTCACCTCTATGTGGTGCTACTGTGTCTCTGTGTCTTCCTGCCCAATACCTGTTAGACTGATAAACACTCCAGATCTTGTGATCTTAACCTGATATTTCAGAAGTCAATTTTAAAAAAGAAAACAAACTCTATTGAACGTGTCCAACAGCCAGGGAGAATCCAAGGCATTGCCACCCAGACTCTTTTGTTTAAAACACTCCTGGATGCAGAACTTATAGTGAGAGCATTGCTTTGATTCCACTAGAGTGGAGATGAAACAACCTGGAGACTCATAAGTCTGATCCCAGAATTTTCCTGTCCTCCAGCAGCATGTTGATTTTAGACAAACAAACAAACAACATTTGAATGTGTTTGGTATCTCTGGATTTTAAAAATATGTCACATCACTCTTACAATTTAGTTTCATTTAGGTCAATGATTGGTAGGTTAGTAAATGAAACTCATGCTGTCTGGAAGGAAAGACAAAGTCATTTCTGCACTGGCATTAACATATATTCTTTTACTAGTGTATACTGGGAAAGAAAAGGGATTTCAAAATACTTTTGCAAACAATAGAGAAGAAAGAGCTGTACAGGAGTAATTGTTTTCTCATTTGCTGTTATGAAGGTGAAAATGTTGAAGGATGTGCTTTAAACTAGAGGGAAATTTGCCTCTTATTCAAGCAAATGAAAATGATTTAAATTTCAAGAGTAGCTGAGGATTTCCAAGCTACTTGAGTAAGCTGGTCACAGGTACAACCTGCTGGGACCTGTGGGTTCTGCAGGAGGGAGAGGAGAACAACCCCATGTCTCAATAGGTGAACAAAAATAAGGAAGCAGACAAGAACTTGGCACCTCCATATGCACCATCAACTACCATACTACAAATCATGGAATAGTAGAGTTTGGAAGGGATCATGGTGTTTATGTCTCCAGGCATTGGTAGGGAGGGCTGCAGAGTGGTCTCTGTGACCACCAAGTCACAGGTTACCAGGGCTATTTTTTAAACAACTTCCCAGAGGTCAAAGTGAGGCTAACAGGAACATGACTGCTCAGATCCACCCTCTTGCTCCTCTTGAGAGAAGGACTGACATCTATTTTGTTTCTCTAACTCTGCCTCTCTGAAGAGTTAATGGGAACAATTCTAGGGCATATTATAGCTGAACTTTTCTTGATATTTGGATTAAAATGAAGAAAAGTGCAGGAGAAATGTCTTCTCTTATTGACCACAAAGGAAGGATGGATGACTAGGTCACAAGTAGAAGCCTACATGTTCTCATCTACATTTGGCTGAATAAATCCATATAATCTAAAGCACCATTGACTTACCCAGCAAAGATGGGTTGGTAATGATAACACAAGTTAATTTTCTGCCCATGAATGGAAACCTTCTCCTGCAGCAGAGTCAGATACTAGTCAGGTCAGTTAGATGGATGAATCAATATATTTAGTAGCAAAGGAACTTTGTGTATCTTCTGGTTTAAACAGGAAAGGACTGCAGTCCATAGTCAGGCCCACTTCTTTTTCTTGCTGATATCCATGAAGTGCTGTGGCAGGCTTGCTAGCCCTGCAAGGTGATCTGCTAGTTATCCTTGAGCAATGAATGTGTTAAAGAAGTAAATACCCAATTCAAGTTGGAATCTGTTTCTTAACATTATTTTAAGCCATTTTAAGTGATCACAGAAAGAAGGAAAAAATATTAGCAGTGGACTTTTATCTGGAAAGCAGCAACAGTGTGTTTGGAAACTTATGGGTGTCCTTTAAATGGCAGTGGTTTGCTACTGTTGATATACTTCTGTTGGCTACAATAAACAGTGCTGCCTTTCATTCCAAGCTGGAAAGCTTGCCTTTCCATTTGTACCAAAAAAATAGCTTTTCACTTCTTCAACTTAAAAAAAACCAACACAAACACAAAGCAACACATAGAAATATAAGAAACATTTGAGCCTGAGGGTTGATCCCCTCTCTACCACAGATTGCTTCTTAGCCAGATTCCCTTGTCTAGTAGAAGCCTGGAATGTATGTATTTACATATGGCAGTTTACAATACAGATATTCTGTATCTCTGTGTCCTGACGTCTGGAGGAATTTGGAACCAAAGCCAGATGTGTGTGTTGTACCCACAGCTGCCTTGCAGTGAATCTACCAGCTCCTGTAAGAGATCAGTTGTTCAGAGATTCAGGAGCAACGGTCCCAGGTGGGACTGACATATGATCTCAGAGAGATGAAAGCAAAAGGCATCCAGCCCCCATGTCATTCCTTCCCACCGGAGACTGTTTGACAGAAAATGTAGAAGAAAATTATAAAGCAAGCAAACAAAGTATTACCAAGGGAACAAGGCACAACAAAGGCAGGACAAAGAGGGAAAATGCTTGGAATAACATGTCCCTCTCCTGACAAGTCTCAGTTATGTACAGAAAGCCTGTGAGAAATACTGAACCTGTGACAGCAGAAACATCCCAAAGAGAGCAGTGTGTAGGGGGAGCACAATTAATAATAAAGCCCTGTGGAATTTGTGAAGGTTCAGCACAAAAGCTTGAAGCAGTCTTTTGAGAAGCAGAATCAGCTTTAATTACTGTACTCTGGGTTATTCTTTTTAAATGCTTTTGCAGTGAAAGTTTCTCAGTCTGAGGGAGGGCCATGCTGCTCTCTGCTATCATTTCCCTGCATTGTTACAGGCTTCAGCACACAGTGAATGTGAGCAAGGACAAGCAGATCCTCAATGTCTTTCATTTCAAGTGTTATTTTTTCCCCTTTCCATTTACAGCCTTCAAGAAGAAAAAGAATTAGGGTTTTCTTTTTTCTCTTTTCTCTTTCTTTCTGTTTTGTTTTGTTTTTTTTTTTTTTTGTTTGGTTTGGTTTGGGTTGTTTTTTTTTTGGCAGCCTGGGTGAGTCCTTTTACATTCACTACCCCTTGTTATCTAAAAAACAATATAATAGAGATACACAGATGCTCATTACTAGTAGCTATGCCATCTTAATGCTTCCTATAATGGTATTTTCAGCTCATAATTGACAGTGGATGATCTGTGCTGAATAGTGAATGTAGTGCTTGATTTTTCTCTCACTTCACCAAAATCAGTGAAGTATCTCCCCGGTTTGCAACAGTGAAAAAGAGAAGAATCCACTCCCCACAGTGGCTTTCCAGAGCCTGGTTGCTACAATGCCTCTCTCACCAACAATTACAGAGGGGCTATTTCAGCAAGAAGGTAGAATGTTCTGATTTTATAGACTTTAGACACTGATAGAAAGGAGCTATGTTCTTTAGGCTGAACAAGATTTGCAATTCTAGAGAGAGAACAAGAGCAAGAAGATGAGTGGGGAAAGTGGGAGGAGGAATCTAATTCTTCTTCAACTGCTGCTAGAAGTGTTAGTGATGTGCAACACAGAGGGGATGAAAACAGCAGAAAAAAAAAGGTTTAACCAAAAATGAAATTGGTGTTTCTCTCTGTCTTGTTTGGTAGTGCCCTCTAAGTGTTTTTCAATGTAATGAGTTTCAATGAAAATTAGAACTGGCTACTTGTCACAAGGTACTCTCACACAGCTGGAGGTGTAGCTGTGCTCCCATCTGCCCATGGGCAGGAATATAGATGGAAAATTTCATAGGAGACACAGACCTGTACTGTTCTCAGGCCAGAAATAGCCAGTGACCAGTTTCAGCAAATATCAGATTTGACTTGAAGTTACTATTTTATTTATTTATTTATCTATCTATCTATTTATTTATTGGTGCAGAAACATAGATCTATTCATCAGGTCTAACTGTGTCTCAAAACTTTGCTGAAATCAGCAACGGGAGTGCAAGGGAAACAGCAGTTCTAGAATCACAAACTGCTCCACAATGACCCCAGTTTCTCCTGTGCCCACAGAAATGTCTAGGTGTTTTGTCTATGATTCATAAACATTGTTTCCTTGCTATGCAGTTTAGAATTATGCACTAAACCCCATGGAGAGCACTTCCTTTCTTCTACCTGGACAGAAAGATGCTGAGGACAGAAATTAAATACAGGGCATGATACTTAACAAAGCAAGAAGTATGATTGGAGCATTGTCAGGACAAGAACTGAGGAGGAGTATTCAGGATAATTGGAGTGCATTCCTCTTGTGAAAACCATCCTCATTCATCACTATGTCCATGCTCAATTTCAATCCTAAAGTTCAAATACCCTCAGTGTCTCCCAGCAGACAGTTCCAGCTGTGGGAGCATCATTGGTTCTTTAGGTCCCATCACTACCAAACACTTGTTCTCAAGAGTGTCTGAGCAGTGGCTGAGTGAGGCTGAAAAGCTACTACAAAACAGTCACTGCATACTATTTTAAATATATATATATATATGTAAAAACCAACAAAACAAAAACA